>JAMXBB010000001.1:33972879-33992771 GCA_024138015.1 Lumnitzera littorea
CCCCCCAAACCTACCCACCCACAACTTCTGTCTCATTGTCAATGTTTTGGTAAAGAGATTAAACACAAGGATGGGTTGCCAAGGCGCTTTTCGAGCTTTACCATGTCAACGTGCTTTAAACATTAAATGGACTATAAACATTTTCCATGTAATAGCTTGGTTACTGGGGTGCTTTCTTGAGGGTCAACCATCCTACTCGGGTGCCCTATTGGGTAGACTTCTAGTGTCTATGTTGTACTATAAGTCCTTACGGCTATTTAAGTCGAAGTTCATTTCAAGGCTAATGTCATAACCTTAAAGATAGTGTAATAGTGACAGACCACTATGTACTAGTTAGAAGTAAAGAAATATGTATTCGTTTTATTCGCTTGATACTTCTAAAGAGTACATGAAGCATAAACTCCAGAACAAATGATAGAGTAGCACAGATTTAATTGTATAAAATAAAATATCAAATATTATTATTTAAATATAAATTACAGAACTTACTATAAATAGTTATCAAGTCTTTCTACATATAAAATATTGCATTCCATTACAAAAAGAGTCTTTATAACATGTGCTATTTATAAATCAAAATTCTTCTATAAGATCCCATAACCTACTATCGTCTTCCTTATTCTCACCATCAACCCAGATCTTCCTTTATAGATCCACTAAGGTACCCTGTAAAAAGTTTGAATTGTAGGGATATAAGCTACAGCCAACTTAGTGAGATATCTACCCGTACTACCTTTCAAGCAAGTCAATTATTATCAAGCAAATGCAATGCAAACATTCAAACATATGCAACAATATACGCAACCATCTGGTATCTAACAAGTAGTTTATGGTATAAGCCCCTCCTGGCCCTTTGACCTTAAATTGAGGGTTAGTAGTTCCACTAGTGTCAAGGCATCCAAATATGCATATAAGTCTTTTGTCATAACATCCTTAGCCTCCACAACATAAATAACTCAAAATCACATTTGTAGCTCACAATTATACACGATAACATAGTGGACAAAAGAAAATGGCCCTTGATCGGTCCTGGGAAAACCAAATGGGTAACATTTTCCCTAATCTCACATAAGAGAATCAATATCCCCATTGCCTAGGAGAATTAAGAAAAGAATGTTCCTCCTAGATCTAACATATTACTAGAAGAAGAATCTTTTGGTTAGCCAAAGAATCAAACAAAATATTTACCAAGGGCTATAATATAAGTCACAAGAGAAGGATCTCTCGATTGGTTCCAAGAAGAAATGAAATTTTATTAAGAAATGAACACCTTCCTTAACCTCCTATAACCAAGGATTGATAAGATCCCTAATCAGCCTTTAAATGTATGCAAGCCCATAATCGAAGAATGGATACGACCCTACTTAGTGCACAGCCATCCTTGAGGTCACTTAGCTTGCAAGAGATGGGGAAGGTTTTTGCCTTTCAATTCCTTGTGTGATAGTGGTAGCAAATAAATAAGATTATGCAATATGCTATGCATAACCACTTTATTTTTTTAAGTTGCGGTATGCTTAAGGTTTATTTATATCGCGATCAAACATGCTCATAAATATACGTCACATCACAATTATCAACTATGTTGATTTGGATAATTTAAAGTATATTAACAAACATTCAAGTACAAGCATTACCTAATACCTTAAGAACAAATCCAATTAAGATATATATTTAGAGTAGTACTAACTCCAATCATAAATGAGTGATACTCATTGTAGATACTTACCTAGTCATACTTCTTATCACTCATCATAATAATCTTTGAGAAGTTCAAAATCAAAATCCCCAAAAAGAATACAATAAGAAGTAAATGATAACCACACATATCAAAAAAGCTTTTGTTTGATTTTTTTTCCTTTTTCTGTTTTCAATTATTAAAGTTTTAAAATTTTAAGAAGTCTTCCATGTTGTCTTATGTTCCAATAGTCTTTTGTCATATCGTGTCTAAATAGTCTTTTATAATAACATGTCCAAAGTTCAAATGTCCATATATGGTACTTGTTATCACGTATGAGTTTTTTGGTCCTCATAATAGGTTTGGTCATCTCGGTATTGTAGACATATGTCAGAAGTCATAAAAAAAGTTATGTTCATAAAGTCATAAGATATCAAACATGTCCAAATCATGTAACAAGTCTACAAGTCATTATAGACGAAAATATGTCCATGAAGTCCCAAATACGACCATGATCACGGTACATGTCATAAGAAATCATTTGGACATGATATGTAAAATGTTTTAAGGCATGATTTTGCCCACTTATTTTATTCCTTGATATCTTAAACTGTTATTTAATTGCAAATATTCTTAACTTCTTAAGTCTTAAGTTAGTAGCTTCAATTTCTTAAATAAGGAGAAAAATTGTTAAAGTGAGTTCTTACTTGAAAAAGAACTCGAGGTTTAAATCAAGGCTTAAAGTAAAAACAAGGACATGATTAAAATGATTCTTATCTACTAAAGAGCATAGTAAGTTGATCTAAAAATCAAATCCTAATACCTAAGAAAGTGCTTATCCAAGTAGGAATTGGGAGTTTAAACTTAGTTCCTTGCAAAATACTCTTAAACATGGAGAAACAAGTTTGTAAAGGTTCTTATCATCTTAAGATATGATCAAAGATTGGTAGTTAAAAGTTGATTCTTACCTTTTGGACGTTCAAGATTTAGAGAGATAAAAATTGAAATGGTAGGTCTTCTTTGTTGGCATTAAAAGAGATAAAGAGATTGTTGGTGAAAATTGAAAGTGAAGTGAGAAAATGGATAGAAAAAGGATGTTTATGGGGAAGAATTGAGGCATGAAAGTTGGTCCTAATGTAGTTGGTGGGTCTATTTACAAAAGAGATTGGATTAGCTTACCTTATAAGCTTTAGATTACTTAGAGAAGTTAAATTCATTTATTAAGGTTACTTGGGTGGACCATCTTCTTACCAATGTCATTGTCTTGAAATCCATTATTATAGTTATGGAAAAATCTTGCATTATCTTTGAAATTTTACCATGATTCTTTTTGATACAATAATTGATTGTGGTATAATGAGGCATATCCTTTGCATTGGTGAAGCTTCTTGATGGGTGGCACCTACTTGTAGTGTTTCATGCACTACGCTTCCTTTTGTGTTTGTTTCATTGGTGTATAGATGTTAAAAAAATACAATTACATCACTTTGCTGTCATCATCTTCTTTAGTCTACTTACTTATAGAATTTAGCTTCTTAAATTTCTAGAATCTCATTATTACTTCATAGAATACTTTCCTTTGATCCTTTTATGGACTTTAGGAACTTAAAAGGACAATAATGATGGCATATGTGATAAATTCTAATGGCCATCTAATTAGTGGCTAATTTTTAGTTATTAAGAAACCATGCTTAACACCACTTTCAAGCTTGCCTTTGCAATTTGATCTTGTTTTTAATTCTCTCAAAAAGGCTGTGGATGATGTTGATCTTAAGTGCTTAGTTAGTCAATTAGTTAGTTCAATTAGTTTTTAACTAGATTTGGACTAATGATGGCATCATCTTTGCTTACCTTTTACTCCTTATGTAAGCAAATCAATTATATCTTTAAACTTGACTTCCAAGTCTTAAGTTACTTATCTTTTAAGTAAGCTTTAGCCTCCATTTTCAGCTTAAACTTACTTATTTTGACCAAACTCTTCTTATCCTTACCAAATGACTTTTGAGAGTGTTTATAAAAGAATACGATGATGTCTTGCTAAGAATTATAGGTATACTGACTAATTCTAATATTATCTCTCAAATCTCTCCTAGTGATTTTAGCTAATCTCAAATTTTATCTCTTAATTTATCTAAGCAATTTTGAGGCTTATTCTAAAATATTTTAGGGTTTATAGCTAAGGTTCATACCCTCACCGAGGATTTTACCTCGGCTGTTCATATTTCCACATGGCGAAGTCTCAAGATTTCGTATTACACCAGATATGAGGTATTGTAGCTTCTTGAAGATGATTCTTTCAAATTTGAATTTTGTGCCACAATTATGTTTTGCACACTCGATGCATGGAACAATTTGCGAGTTGCAACTCGTTGAACTTTGCACCTATCCTTTCACACTTATAAAACTCTGTCCATCTAATATAATTTTGGACTACATAGCATGATTTAAGGGATGGACGCATCAAGTCCCCTAAGCTTTTCATAATAGCTAAAGCTTGAATCTTAATGTCACACATATAAAGGGTTTCGCAGAACAATGTTCACATTCTTTTGCACGATTTCACATTCTACAATCAAGTTCTTCTATGATCAAATTTTCTCTCCATTTGCTTTAAGGAATCTTCTTCTTCTTCGTAACTTTAAGATATGACAAATCTAAGTGAGGACTTGAGATCAAAATCCTATGGCTCCTTCACCACCGGTTCCATAAAGAGTGATGGAAATGATGAAGTGGTCGATAGGGTAGCTTTTCCCTTAATAGAGGAGTCAACAACTTGGCACTAAGGAGAAGGTATTAGCTTAAGGAGCTTGAGCATATACAAATGAATTTAGATGTGTATTGTTGTGCTCCTACACAATGACTATCCAAATGGGGATGACAATAATACAGAAGAGGCGGCTTCACCCATTTTTTATTAGATCACCACATGGAGCGTACCCCTTACGATTAAGAGAGTGAGAACTCCAAGATAGAAGTGAGCCATCTACTCATGATGTATTTCAAGAATTGAATAATGAGCTTACATGCGTACATACCCAAAGAAGAGGACAAAGTTACCCTGATTCATACCAATGGGTTTTGCCTTTGTTGGGACCATTTCAAGCATAGGGGACTTCGATTCTTATTCTTAGACTTCCTAACAAGGTTTCTTAATTACCACTAAGTTTTTTTGGCACAATTGGTCGTGAAGCGTAAGCATATTGGTGACCTTTGAGGCCTTAAGTACTTGATTGGAGGTTAGAGCCATACCAACCCTCTACTAATATTTCTTTTTGCTTTGAAAGCAAAAGGAAGGTAGGTTTACGTCTCAAATTGCATCGTTAGGATGATTTAGGAGGGTTTATAATCCTTCATCCACAATTGGAAGAGCAAGTTCATGCCAATTCAGTTAGATCAAAAGTTGAATTTCTAGACAAAATGGATAGTTCTAATTCAAGCCAACAACATCAAGTTCTTGAGGGAACAAGATAACCAAGCAACCAACTGCTTCCTTTGCCACTTCCGCTGTTGGGGTGAAATCCCTATAATGCCAAAACTTTAGTAAGCTAGCTTAACTGAGGTGAATCGGTGCTTTTTGACCATGAAGAATAGATTGGAAGTAATAGAGGAGTTTAAGATATTATCTTCCTTGATGTAATGTTGGGGTAGCATGGAGCTGCAATTATCGCCCATGGTCGAAAGGAGCTTCCCATAACTAAAGCCCTAAAGCCCATGCTCTATAGGGTCTTACTTGTAACTTATTTTTAAGATCTCTTTTTCCTTTTTTCTAAACACGTTTCTTGTTTTGCAGATCCCGAGCTCTTAGTGTATGATTCCATAGACTTTATGGCTAAACAAATGGCTAAGGTTAAGTGCTTAAGGAAGGAGCAAGGTACTTGAAAATGCTTAGAAGAGGGCAAAGAAGAAAGCAACCTAAAAGGTGGCTAAAGGTACCAAAGCCAAAAAGGCTGAAGGAAAAAGAAAAAGGGTTAGGAGGCTGAAAAGGCCCCCTTTCAACATGATAATAAGCGGAGTTTTATGAAGGCTTAGTTGGGAGAAGCTTAAGGGGACCATAAGGCATTCGATAGCAATCGTATTACCTTGCTAGTTGTCTCCACTAGACATGGAGACCCATATCTAGGAGTCCATTGTCCCAAAGTAATAGGAGTGGGTGCCTCTAAAGACTTCAACTACTGTTACAGTGTCGATGTCGAAGGTGGTGCCTTTGAGCCATATCTACAAGTGTAACTAGTCAATATATACTAGGGACATAAGCCTTAACAATGGAGGTATTAGTAGGAAGCTAGTCCATAGTACTATCCTACCTCAAAATAGTACCGTACTAGATAAATTGCTAGGGTAGATGACTGATGAGTAGGTGGACCTGAAGTACATAAAGACTCTTGAGGTAAGGAATGCAAATGAGGTATGCTCTACTTCCTTGTAATGAGTACCTAATCGGTATATTGTCTTTTAAGGAGTTCGTGTTCTTGCCCAAGGAGTTAGACCTCTAAAGATCATAGAGAGAAAGGGTAATTGAATTTGTTGTTAACCTTTACTCTTCATCAAGCGTCTTCAATTATGCCTCTAATCATTGTCCTTCCTGTTGTAATGATCAAAGGATGTGGAAGAGGCTAAGGTTGCTCTAACGGAAGCTAAGAAGAAGCTTCTAGATGTTAGAGCAAAAATTAAAGAGCTGGAAGGGAAGGTAGTTGCATCCTCCAAGGAGGTGGAAGATGTTGGGGCTGAGCCAAAGAAGATAGAAAAGAGTAATGCATAACTCAACATTGAGGTGGTCCATCTAACCAAGGAGTTAAAGGAAGAAAAGAAGAAGTCCCATGCAGCATGGGAGTCTATTGTCGAGAAAGAGAAGTCTATAGCTAAGGAGATCAATCAATTGCATAGGCAATTGGCCATATTAGATGCCAAGGATGACTTTACCTTGGTTACAAAGTAAAAGATCTTCGACTTCATCACCATTGGACTGTGGTGGAAGGAGTTCTGAAAGGAACAATCAATCAAGGGCATATAGTCTACTTGGAAGACTATATTGTAGGCTTACCTAGGACGTAACCTAGGGTGCTTCAAGTACTTAGATCCTTTACTACCTAAGTTAAAGTCCGAGGATGATTATAGGGATGAAGTCGAGGGGAATACTAGAGAGAGTCTAAGGTATCCCCGAGTACCCATAACTAATGGTCAAGAGGTTGTACCTCCGGTTACTTCTTTTGTGGACTTAGCCGGGACTACGCTTAGATAGTGCACCTCAAGCTCTCAGAGTAACCTAATTTTGGACCTCAAGTGTAAAGGCATTCTATCATATGTTGGCTAGGATACCCTTAGTCCTAAAGTAGCTTTTGGCCCTCAGATTTGTACATTCCATGCTTGGTTACCGCAAGTTGGGAGGTATTAGGCCTTTTATCCTCAAGTTGACATGGTTTCGAGGCTTTAGCCTTACATTTGTTGATTGCTACGAGGCTCTTTAGCCTCTATTTCACATGACACAAGGTTTCTTTGCCCTTGTTTCTGTTTTTGTTTACCATTCAATATTTTTTATATCAAGTATTCTACAGTTGTATTATTAGGCTTAACTAGGCTAAGCCTAAAGGCCTTAACTCGATGATTACTCAAGCATTAATGACTCAATGCTCCTCTACCTACATTTGCTCATATGTTCTTTAGGGTTGGGGGAGTGTTTGAGATATGATCTATCTGATCCCCTAATGTGGCATGACTTTTTATCCTTAAATATATATAATCTAAGGATTTGTAGCCTTATCTTTGTTATGGGCTACTAAGCTTTTCTTACCTCGATTCCAATTACCCCAAAGCTTCTTAGCCTTTGCTTAGTTTTAGGCTGTATAGATCTAGATGTTCTTAGGCCAGGTTTATCAAACCTAACCCTTAAGGATCGTCCCAAGCTTCTTTGCCTAAAATTTTCTTGACACCTAGGTATTCATTTTAGTTATAATTTACCAAGCGTTCTTAGGCTGGGCTTAGGGACCTAACCTCTAAGGATTGTCTCGAGCTTTATTGCATCGGGATTTTCTCTACATCTAAGATACAAGCTTGTCAGTTAAGTAACTAGGTGTTTTTGGACCGGGCTTAGGGACTTAGTTCCTAAAGATCGTCTTAGCCTTTGTTGCTTCAAAATTTCCATAATGCTTAGGTTTTCTGATGCTAGTTCGATAAAAATGTTAGTTTAGGTGGGATTATTTGGGGTCAGGGAGTCAAAGACACATAATATGTGAACAAGGAAATATTATTTCATTAATGAGTAAAGAATATAATAGAGTACATCTTAATCAAAAGAAAGTAGCAAGTTGTCACCGTTCAAAGTCCTAGGGACCTTGATCCCATCTAGCCTTTCTAACTTATAGGCGTCATTCCCTAAGTCTTCCTTTACCCCAATGGGGTCTTTCTAATTCGGTGGCAGCTTACCTTGTCCTTCCCATTCTCCAATGGCTTCAAGCTTCCAAGATACTACACTGTAAGCTTAAATGCCTTATACTCGATTTTCTTATCTTAGTACCTTATCGCCTTATGCTGGTAAACAGTTTTGCATTAGTTGGCTATGTCTCAGATTTCTTCAATGTTGTCGTACTTTGTAAAGAAATCAATCTGGTTGACAACTGCACCAATTCTTCGAGTACAAATGTTAAGAAGCTCAATCTCGATCGATAATACAACTTTGATGCCAAAGGTTAAGTGAAATAAGGTCTCATTGGTCGCCGTCTTATGGATTATTCGATAACACCCCATGATAAGGTAGAGTTTGTTTACCTACATGCCTTTGGCTTTGTGAATTTTCTTTTTTGAGGCTTTTAAGGATTGTCTTGTTTGTTGCCTCTACCTAGCCATTAGTTTACAGATGGGCCATCAAGGTATAATAAAGTTTGATATGATATTTTCGGTAGATTGCATGAAACTTGAGGTTGTCAAACTGAAGCCTATTGTCCATGATGATTGTGTATGATGTGGCAAACTTAGTCAATATGTAGTTTATGATAAAAATCTCCATATTCTTCTTAATGATCTTTGCTACAGCGTCTGCTTCAACCTACTTGGTGAAGTAATCTAAAGCAAACTATAATATATTGCTTGCTTCCTGTAGCCTTAAGAAAGGGGCAGAGGATGTCAAGGCCCCATTATGCAAAGGGCTATAGGCTAGTGAGGGGTTATAAGCTAATACTCGAGAAGTGGATGATAGGCGCATACATCTGGCACTATACACACTGTTGCACCATCTGTTTTGTATCTTCCTTCATTGTTAGCCAGTAAAATCTGAGCTTCGAGGCTCGGACATAAAGGGCTTAAGCTTTGATATGATTGTTGCGTACACCTGCATGCAACTCTTCCAAAAAGTCGTCAGTCTTCCTCTAACCCGAGACACTGGAGTAGGGAAAGATTGAGACCTCGGTACTGTAAGGCTTTGTCCAATCATGTATAGTTGGTTGCCTTATACCTAGTTTCTAAGCTTCCTTTGGATCTATTGGTACAATACTATGCTTTAGGAATTAAATGATTAGGTCCATCTAGCATGGTTCAAGTGGGTTACCATATACCACCAAAGTTTGTTAGAGCAGTTGGTCTATGCTCCTCTATGGTAGGTATTCCATGAAAATCTTCTTATTCTTTTCTATAGGCTTGGAGATGCTCATGGACATGCATTTGGACAAACTATCTACTTCAAAGTTCTTAAGCGTTATGTCATACGGAGTAAACTCCATAGCTAGGGATTTGACCAACTCCAAATACTTGATCATCCTTTCCCCTTTAGCTTCATATTTGCCCTTTACCTACTACACTATGAGCATCGAATTTGAAAAAACGTCCACCTTCTCAACTCCCTCCAACCTCCTTTTCTAACTTTAATTCGACAATCAAGGCTTCATCCTCAACCTTGTTGTTGTTGGCATCAAACTTGAACTTGAGGGCATAGCATATTACTACACTATAGGGACCTTAGAGCACTAACCCAACTTAATACCTTAAGTGGAGGACTTATCCTAATTAAGCATCTATATGGGCTTTTGACTTTCCTCTTCTTCGCCTTCCTCTCTAGTGTACTTGGCCACAAAATTAGCTAGAACTTGGTCCTTATAAGCTTCTCAATGCTTATACTAGATTCCATATGAATCGAGTTCAAAAGAATACTTCATCGTCCTCTTTGAAGTATGTAGCTTCTGGAGTATAATGCATAGGGCTAGTTGGTTAGGATAATGACCTTATGTGCTTCAAAATACAAAAGGAGCCACTTAGCTGAAATGACTATTGGCAAAGCAAACTTCTTTACTTTGGAGAATCAAAGTTTTGCTCCCTGTAGTATGTGACTGATGTAATAAACCAACTTATGATACTTCCCTTTTACTCAAACTAAGACTAAGGAAAGGGCTCAATCACTAATGGCCAAGTATCAAAAAAAGTCTTTACTTTATATTAGCTTTGAAAGCACCAGTAAGGAGACAAGGAATTCTTTTAACTTCTTAAATGCTTCCTCAAACCGGAGTCCACTTAAACCCATGGGGGTTCTTCAAAATTTTAAAAAATTTACAGCATCAATCTACACTTCGAGACATGAAGCAGCTAAGTATGGTCACTTGCCCCTTCAACACCTGTACCTCTTTGACACTAGTTAGGGCTTTCATATTGGCTATACCCTTGAGCTTCTCTAAGTTAGCCTCGATGCCTCGTTAAGTCACCAAGTATCAAGGAATTTTCCAGATGTCATCCCAAAGACACATTTTTTAGGGTTTAGCGTCATTTCGTGCTTCCTCATTTGGTCAGAGGCCTCTTACAAGTCTTGAAGGTAGTCTTTGGGCTTCTTACTTTTGACAATCATGTTGTCCATATAAACTTCCATATTTTGCATAAGTTGAAACTTGAAAAGCTTGGTAATTATCCTCTAATAAGTAGCCCTGGCATTCTTTAGGCCAAAATGCATCACCTTGTAATAGTAAGTACTGAAGTCCATGATGAAGGATGTATGAACTTCATCCTCTAGCACCATTATGATGTAGTTATTACTAGAAAATGTATCCATGAAACTTAATAGACCATGTCCTAAGGTTAAGCTGACCAATTGGTTGATCCTCGAGATTAGGAAACAATCTTTCAGACAAGCTTTATTAAAGTTAGTATAGTCAATATACATCTGCCACTTCTTGTTGGTCTTCTTCATAAGGATAACATTGGTTAGCTAGGTCAAGTACTTCTCTTCCAAAATAAACATAGCATTTAGTAACTTCTATACCTTTTCCTCGATTGTCGCCTACCTTTCCGAGCTAAAGTGCCTCTTCTTCTATTTAACCAACTTAGCTTTTAGATCAATCTTAAGCTCATGTTTAGTGATTGTCAAATCTATCCCCAACATGTCTGATGTTGACCATGCAAACTAGTCCAAATTGGCTCAAAGGAGATCAATGAGGCTTTGCCTTAAGTCTTATAGCAAGTCTTTACTGATGTGGGTGGTTTAATCAGCATTGTTGCTAAGTTAGATCTCTTTAGTGCCTTTGTTAGGTTTTAGGGATTTGAATTAGGCATTTGTCCAACGGAATTTCAAAATTTTATTATCCCTAAACATCTTAAGATCCAATCATTTTAATTAAACTGGAAAGAGGACTGTGAATTTTAAATTATGTGATGCTTTTCAAAATTCTTAATTAAGCAGATCAATAAATGTTGCAAATTGCGAGCACCTTCTACCGCTATCCATATATGATTGAATACGTTGGAAATAAGCTATAGTATATGCTAGCACTTTAGGACAAATTTGTATTTGTGTAAGAATCAATTTGCAATATCTTGTTTTTAACTCGCCTATTTTGGTCGGCAGACTTTCTCTATGGGTCTAATGTTGACAACAAGGCATCACGTAACACTAATAGAGAGCTACCTCTATCTATTTATGTGGAGGAGCAATAATATCTTCTAAAAGATATTACAAGATACTGTGAGATATTAAAATATATTAATAATATCTAATAAAATATGTTATTTTATTATTTACTATTTTTCTCCAAAAAAAAAATATCATTATTTATCATTTTTAAACTATTAAGAATAATAAATATTTTAGTAATTCCCATTAGGTTTATTTGAAATAAACCCATAGCTCATTTGGTTCATTCTTTGTGTACGATCACGTAGGTTCACCTAATATTGGTAGTAGGCCTAAAACTCTTTTTTTGGACCTATAAGACATAAGTGGCCTCTAGTAAGACATTATACTTACCCAAATTAAGTGAAGGTCAATAATCCAACTCTACCTATTAAACAGAGTTATTTAGTCCCTTTGTCATATGATATTTAACGATTAAACATAATGTGCGAATTAAGACACCCTTATATTGTTTAATCACTCATTTCTTGAATCCAAAGTTCAACTGAATTAAACAAATGACATTGATAACTCTTTATCAATTCATTTGAGCATGGCCATACATTTTTCTCAATCTTACCCTTTAAGGGGATCAAAAGATATCTCTCTCAAATTAATGAGAGGACAAATTCCTTCACGGACACTCATATTCCTCCACATAATTTATTTCACATCTAATCACAGTCTTATAATCATCTAGTTACAAATGATAAAGAACTGGGTTAAAATATGGAACTTACTATGTAAGAATCCATGGTGTCATTAAGTCAAAGGACTAAAATATCATTGTAATGAATAGTACTTATCAGATTGATCTATATAGTACTCTCACGGTGGGTCGATCCAATACAATGTACTCCTACATATATCTATATGCTAAATTGATATCTCATATCCATGATCAGTAAAATGTGATTATCATTTAACCAACATACTAAGTCTTAATTCATTATTGTTTCATATAATGAGTAACTAGGGATAATTTAGAATAGTGTTGTTATTCCCTTATGGTTTTACTATTAAGGTCATGCACTTCAATGACATAAGGAAGAACAAAATGTTTAAGGAATCATTTTATCATGTTAAAAGGCTAATAATAACGTGATAAATAAAATGACTTATATCATAAAAAAAAAAATATTTAAATAACATAGAATCCATATGGCCTAAGGTACATCATTAGCAACCTTTGCCTAGATATAGCCTCTTCTTGGTAGGCTTATATTATGACTCAATCTCTAAGGACAGAACTCTATCTTTAGTGCTTTAGCGTAAAGCTCCTGAGATAAGGCTTAGTTGCTTTAGCATATACTAAATCCTATCGAGATTGGGGAACTTCACCTTCAAATGTAAGGAAGAGGCAATCACTTTGAAAGCAGTCATACTTGGTCACCCAAAGATCCTATTAAAGGGGGACTTACAATCTACCGCCACAAACTCCATTAAGTGTGCGACTACATTATCATCATCCTCGAGCTCCATGTTGAGGGTGATTATGCCTTTGGGGTGTACTACTTGATTATTAAAGCTAATAAGATCATGATGGTATGACTTCATCTAGGTTAAGAGCTTCTCTCTCATCTAGTTATATGCATGCTTGAAGATGATGTCCACTAAGCTTCTAATATCTAGTATCATCTTCTAAACTTCGAAATTGGGATGTGGGTGTTGATCACTATGACGTCTTATTGTACGGTTTCAATCCTCTAAAGGTTTTCTGTAAAGGAGATAGTGGAATTAATCTTCTACCTCTTCTACCTCACCTCATAAACTTTCCTATTGTGCAAGGTAGATCCAGAGGTTGAGGAATCTGATTTACTCTGGAGGTGTGGACTTACCATTATGGTATTAACGATGTTGTTGGGTGCCCTATTTCGATGTCTATCATCTCGATATTTGCTACCCTAATGATCTTCCTTGATTCTTCTCCTTTGAAGGGGTTGTTCAACTTTACTTGCCGAATTAGCAACATACCTATGCAAGTATTTTGCGTTGGATAGTGTATTCCCAGTACGTTCTTTAGTTGATAACATTCATCTATGTTATGCCTGATGGCTTTGTAGAACTAACAATACTTGCCATCATCATAACATGTTGATGCGTCTTAGGGGTTGAACACATAGAGAAACACCACAATGAAGCGAGCTGAAAAGAAATAAAAGAAAAAGCTAACAAAGTTCAGGTAGCTATCAACTGGATATGATACACCAATCAATCCTACTCGACCTACAATCCATTGGATATGACTTACCGGTCCGAACTAAAGGGTCAGTTGCCACTACTCTTTATTAAATGGAATATATAAGAGTTGAAAGGTAATGAAAATACTAGGGTTGCTCAAAGGAAACTTAGATAAAATTCTAATATTGATGATTATTGTTTGCATATAATTAAGTAGGGGTTTATATACCCATCTACTAAGGTCACTTTACATATATGAAAAGATAAAAGGGTATTTTTATAATTAGGTTACATAATACATACTAAAAAGGGTAAAAGAGATAAAGAATATTTAGTATGGAAAGTAAGTGATCCTTTTGGAATGTCAGACACGTATCGATCAATAGCTAGACATTAAAAATATGGTACAAGTAGACGAGAAGAAGAATTTACAATTAAGGGCTAACCTGATCTGGATCAAGTCAGGGCTTGGTTAGTCTCACTGTAGAGTTGTCAACTTAGGTTGGGGTCAGTCATTTATGGTTGGCATGAGAGCTCAACTTGGATAGTCTTAGGGCTATCTATTCAGATATCTTGTCATAATATACTTGTTCAGCAAGTCTAGTACATGTGAAAGTTGGGTGATTACGTTGACAAAAAAAGGGAAACATAGAGGTCAAGATAAGAATTTCCATCTCGGATAGGGCTTTGAGATAGTATTCTTTGAGTTAGTCTTTAGTGTCTTCTAGCTCGACTTTATATGATCGGTTTAAGGGGGTAATTCCTATCACATGTAGACCTGCTCTTCATGCTCTTATGTTTTGACAACAATCCAAGGTTATGAACCTCTATGGAAATGTCCCCAATTTGTTTTATCAGGGAGGAGAAGGCCAAGGAGTGGGGTAGGTCGGGTATATGGTCATACCATTAGGTCAGATCTTTTTCTATCTTTCAAGTTTCGGTTTGCAATTCTAAGGCCTAGACGGTCTTTCACCAATACCTTTTCCCTTTCTCTTTCTTTCCCTTTATTTGATCTTCCTGAGTTAGCTTTACCCCAAGCATAGTTGTTGTCTTCCTAATCAATATACCTCTAAGCCTTCCTCTAAAACTTGACTATGGTATTTGGCTTACATTTCATTATGGACTTAAAGAAATCGCCATAGGGATCAACTCCTAAGATGGCTATGTGGATAGTGACCACTTCATTTAACTGTAGTATTTCCACTACTACCTTATTATATCGGTCATTGAATGACTTGAAGGACTCTCCCTTTCATTACAAATGAAATAAAGGGATGATTTGTCCTTTAGAGTGAGCTTGGAAGTAGAGTAAACTTCTTAGCAAGCTCATCAAAGCTAGAGATGGAATTTCTTTAGCAAGTGATTGAACCATGTTCATATAGCCTTATGAAGTATGCCTACAAAGGCCATCCATCTCACTTATCATTGAAGCCATACAAGTTCATTAAAGTTTGAAATAACATTAACTAATCTTCTAGATTGGTGCTTAAAGTCATAGAGAATAGAGTTATACTATTGGTGCTTAAAGATGTAGCCTTTGCCTTTCCACTCCTATATGTATCTAACATCCTTTGGATGATCAGATTCTCTAAGCAATTGTAATTGACACTCTCGATAGGTTGATCTACCCAAGGAGTTTTCCCTTTCTCCTTGAGTTATGTTTTGCAAATGAGACTTTCAAGCTTTTAAGCTCCATCTCGGTCTTTATCAACTCGATCATGCCTATTCTTAGCTTGTGTAAGGCTCTTCTCTTGGTTAATATGATTCTTTTACCAGTGAGGAGCCTAATGATTGGATATAGAGCTCTAAGAATGGGAGCTATTGGAGCCCTAGCTATCTTACCGGAAAGCATGGGAATCTATGTCTTCCATGTAGTCGCACCCTAAATGCCTCGTTCTACTTCTAGATCAACTCATTTTGTCCAATCACTTAAGCATTTAAAGTCTAGAATTCATTGTTTTAGGTTGTCAATTTCTCCACCAACTCAGTTAAGTGACTAGTTAGGGGTTCTTGGTAGGAATGCCCTAATCGCCTCCTTCGGTCACCATGATGGCTTCCTCATCACACCCTAGATTTTTTTGTCTCTAGCATTTGCTTCCTTACCTGTGTTAGCTACTTGACTCCTAACAAGCTCAACCACCTTGGCAGTTGTCAAAATAACCAGTTCTTATTGCTTAGATTTGGTGGTTCTTGCCATCTTCACTCTTAGAATCTTGATTTAAGAAGTAGAAACCATCAATCTTGAATGGAACAATTCCTATAGACAACACTAAGTATTGTCACCTAATTTCTCCTGTAGAGATTGCTAGAATTAGGCTTAGATTTATAAGACAAAACATAAATAGTAGTATCGAATGGTTGTTCGATATTGTGACTCCAATGCTTAAGTTAGCGCATGTAGGATCAAGGAAAGTGAGAGAGCAAGAGGGGTAGTATAAGTGTGTAAAATGGAGGGAATCTTGGATAGATATGTATTGACTAAATAGGTAAGTATATCTTTCAAAGAGATACGATCTAAGATTTTCATAGGTGACATGGCACCTTAAATATTCCTACTGAATCTTACCTCTATGGTGTTCCTTAATACCCGAAGTTTAAGTTTCCTAGATGGATTACTAATGTCCAAGGTCCCTTTGGCATGGATGTTAAGGTTTTAATTACGGTATAGGAACCAAGATGTCAATGAACCTTCAAGAGGTTTGGGGATGGCTGAGGTTGGTCGCATAGTTGTCAAAATCGCGATTTTACCTATACGATTTCACAAGTTTACGATTTTAGGTAACTCTTCCAAGTTAAATCGAGTGTAGAATCATTTTTATATAAAAACTTACATTTTTAACCAAGTTTACATATAAACTTAATAGAAACTTATGTTTTTGATTGAATTTACTAATTTTATATATTTAAGTTGAATGGACTAAAAAATTAAAGGAAAAAAAAAATACAACTAGCCTTTTACAAATCATCAACTATTAAAGCATTACAACATTTATTCCATCATATTCCAATTTTTTACTTATTTCTTTTTCTCCCAATTTCTTGTTTTATGTTCATAGTTTTTATCTAAGTTTTAGCTCCAATGACAAATTTTACAAAGAAAACTATATAATTTATTTTATATTATCTATAACTTAAAATGAGTTAAAATGTTTGGTTCTTTTTAATTTATAGCTTTTTAAAAAAAAAAATGGATAAAAGTTTAGTTTTAACTCTATTTGTCCTTCTTTTGTATATGTTAGATTATATATTAAGAAATTTTATGGAAAAAAAAACCTTAATTTGTTTCATTTTTTTTTATTTCAACCATGTATTTCAAATTTTGGATAGCTATTATAAGTATATCAGTAATTTTTTTAAGTTATTTTACATAAGTTATAGAAACTTATGTTTCTACGTTTCGATTTTACAAACCCTCTAACGATTCCAAGCAGAATTGCAAGTTTGATAACCTTGGTTGGTCCCACCATGGACAATCCTCCAAGGCTAGGATTTGGGCTACTTTAGATAGGTCACAAGCCAAGGTTAGTTGGCCCACAATCCATAGAGGTTTGAATGGCCCTTGAGAGTTCCTAATCCAAAATTGCTCATCAATAGTGGGTAAAGCTTAGAAGTTGTTAGCCATTATGCTTATTGTCACTTGATTTGTAATAAGCTTGAGATGGACTTATAATTTACAAAACAAGAGAAAGAAGACTAAGGGGTGTTGAGACTAGCCATTATGATACCTAAGTTAGAGAGGCTTAAGTGTATAAAGTGTTTTTATAGTGTATATATATATATGTAACAAAAGTGGTATGGAGAGATTGGTGAGGATTCTAGCCAACTATTTATTGATGAAGCTCCTCAACTGTATAGGCATTGTGGTTCAACTTCCTATATGTGCTTCTTTAACTCTTGGACCATGTCTTGATTTTTAGGAAATGGGGTGATTGGTAGTTTTCTAGATGTAATAACTTCGACGTATTCACACCCTATAACTAAATTCAAATGTTTAAACATATAAGTTGGGGATTTACCAATTGAGGTTTTAAGAGCTAAACCTCTATAGTCCTTATTCAAACCTATTAAGAGCTCTTCCTTTCTAGTCTAAGCTCTTTTTGGAGGTTCTCTCATGATCTTGCTAGCTTTAAACTTTATTGATGTGTTCATTCATTATGCTTTGCATACGGACTTAGGTCCAATTAATGAAAAGAGGTCGAATAAGTTTGAAATAGCTCGACCTAAGCCTTTAAAAGATCGTTCTAGGTTTATTGGGTGTTTGGTAAAAATCTCCTATCAACAATACTAGATTAGGAAAAAAACCATGCATTATATGTAGATTTATCTTAAAACAAATCTATAAATAAAATTAAAAAATTATTTAAGAGATGATCTAATTAACATCTTAAGAACATGACATATGAATTATTATACATAGGATAAAAGCTATTATATATAGAATAAAAGCTATTATATATATATATAGTTTCATGTTATAAGCTTTTTTTTTTTTTCAAGAGGATACATTATGTTAAAAGACTATAAGAGCAAAGCATCATAAATGCAAGAGTTGCATCATTTTCATTAATCATTAAAATGTAGCAACTATGTATAAATATATGTCTTTTGATTAAAAATTTTCAAAGTTATACAGATTTTTCTATAGTTCCATTCATATTTTTAATAGATTAGTCAACCCTTCTATCCGATATTGGATTTTATATTCATTAAATTTGAGCAATTGAATTAATTATATATTTAAGGGTCAAGATTTAATGGAGAAAAATTAAAGATAGAATAGAGAGACTATAGAAGTCCCATGCACTTATCACTAAAAATTATAAAATTAATTAAAGAGATGATCTCAATTAACATGTTAATATATATACACATATAATTATGGGAGAAATGTAAATAACTTCCCAAACTTTCACTTAAGTATAAATTGGCCTCTTGAATTTTCAAAGTGTGATTTCGGTTCTCAAACATTTATGAATTGGTAAATAATTCACATAACCCCTTTCAACTTTTATTTTAGTGTGTAAACATCCTTTAAACCTTGATTTTGATATGTAAATGCTCTATAAACTTTAGTTTTAGTATATAGGGTGTTGTTTATATATCAAAATTAAAGTTTAAGGGGTTATTCTCAACTTGAGGGATTGTTTGCTAATTTATGAAAGTTTAGAGATAAAAAACCATGTTTTAGAAGTTTATAGGAATAATTCGTATTAAAATCAAAGTTTAGGAAAGGTTATATGCAATTTTCCCTATAATTATTATAAATATAGGGCAAATGCTATTCTATATATTATAGTTTTATGTGAATTTTTTTTTAATAAACTGATGTGTCATTTTGAAAGAATTGTTGGCATTTAAACTATAGCAGTGAAAATTCATGAATATAAAGGTAAAAATTATTCAAAAGTCAAGTAAGAGTTGAGAAGAAATAGATATTGTTAAAGAAGAGATTCTGTAGTGTCGTTTATTATTTTGATAAGATCGGTTTTATTGTTTATCTTACTATTTATTTATATGTTTTAAAATCTAAACTATTGAATTCAAAATTTATTTAGTGGTTTAGATCTATAAGAATGTAAATCAAGAATGAAATAAATGGTTAATCTCCTAAAAAATAAACATAGAATTGTAAAAAATTCCTTGTTAAAGAAAAGATAAAATACAAGAAGTACGATAGGGGAAGACAATGAGACGATCAATGCTACTGAAAAAGCGCAATAGTTAAAAATAAGTTTCAGTAGATAATAGTAAACAAGAATGGAGTTCGGTGGAGCACCGTGATATATGTTACGCATAAAATGTGCTGACATAAGACAACGGTGTCTTGGGTTGAAGCAACGCTCGCTCAAGTGTATAGTGGCATGGATAGCGGTGATTATTGGATTTATGACAGCCCGTAAAGGCTGTTGTTGGATATGACGTTCATTAAACGCTCATTAATGTTGTTTGTTGGATAGAAAAAAGGTTTTTACGGTATTATGATAAATAATATATAAATATTTATAAAATTTTAATATATAAAAATATAATAATTATTTTTTTAAATATAAATTTTTTTATTAAAACATATTAAAATTTTATTTATATTTATATATTACTTATCAATCTATATAATATATTAATATAATAAATCTATTTTGGTTGGATAATGGCTGATAACGAGAATTCTTTTTTGTC
>JAMXBB010000001.1:33993009-34176022 GCA_024138015.1 Lumnitzera littorea
TTACATAATCTCTAAGAGTCAAAAGGAAAAAACAAAAAAGAATTTTCGTTATCAGCCATTATCCAACCAAAATTTTATTTATATTTATATATTACATATCAATCTATATAATATATTAATATAATAAATCTATTTTGGTTGGATAATGGCTGATAACGAGAATTCTTTTTTGTCTTTTCCTTTTGACTCTTATATATTATATAACATTTTCATTTCACGAAGTTAATATTATTGGCGTTCATTTCGTGATGTCATTTCGTGATTATTGAAATAAAAGATTTTTATTGCTGCTCATCCTTATGAAAATGAAAGGAATGTGAGAACGGTGTATAAAACAATTCTTGAGGGGGAAGGTTCAATGAGAGCAACGCTGAAGTGATGCCAATAATATGATGGATAAAAAAAATAAGTAAGAGATATGATAGCAAAAAGGCTTCTGAAAGTAGAAAACAAATAAGTATAATTAAATGAAAAATTGATATCAAAGAGGTATAATGGGTGCAAAAGGGTGATATAATAGTAAAAAAGCTTTAGAAATTATATATTATAATGGATAAATATAGAAAATATACCATTATTTTTTTATATATCATAGTCACAGTTATCATCATCTTTCTATATGAATGAAACATTATTAATGTAAGTAATTGTGTCATTTTGCATTAATAAAGGGTTGCAACTCTTCATTCAAAAAATTACACAAGTGATGCCAAAAGTTGAAAAATGTAAATAATAGGATAAATAAAAAACAAACTCATCTAAAGTAATGATAACTCTTTATCAAAAGGAGGTAATGACCTATTTCAAAAGATAGTACTATATGGAAATTCATCAATTGAAATGTAATGGAAAATGATTAAATCCAAGGGCATAATAATAATAAAAATATGTGATTTTTAAGAAAATAATAATAACCATAATATATTAGTTATAAAAAAATTAAAAATTATATATAGATATAAGATTTAAAATCTAATAAGGTCTTCTAAGAAAATTCTAATCACCAATTATTAATATCAAAGAGGCTCTATTAGAAAGAAGGCCACAATGTTAAAAGCATAATAACCAAAAAATTTTTGGTAATTACATATTATAATATATTTTCCAACAAAAATTTTGAAAATTTAAGAGATTGTTAAATCAAATGAGAATATAAATAAAAATGATAAATAATAGTAATAACAATAAATATAAAGTATATATTAGCAAAGACTTAAAGTTATATAATTTATATTTCCAATAACCTGTAAATAAAATATAAATAAATAAAAGGTTAGTAGGAAATTTGAAAAAAAAAATAAAAAAAGAAAAAGATAGAACAACTTTTGTGAAGTTCTTATACTAATGGTTGTACAATCTTATTGAATAAGAGTAAATTTACATAAAAGAGATATGCGTATCAAAAATTGATTCAACTAAATCTTCTTCAAATTAAGGTCTCTTTAGCTTCTAAAATTATATATATTATTATAATAGAATTTAATGTTTCGACTTCATCTTTTGAAAATGTGATTTGATAACTTATTTTACTATATAATCTTGCACAAGATAAAAAAATTATAATATCAATAACAAAAAATGGTCATATATGTGTTTAAAAGTATTTTTCATATAAACATTCAATTTTATAATTCAAAGCAGTTATCTAATGAAAAAAAGAAAAAAAGAAAAAACAAATACAAGCAATATAATTACAATTTATCGTTTCCCTATTCTTTCTCTTTCTTTAATACATGTAGGTCTTTTCCATGTATGCAACCACATATAAAAACTTTATATACTTCACGTGCTAAAAAAGGATAAGTAGATATGAAAACTAATCATCTATTAAGGAAGTACCAACTTCATATTTTGTTTTTTTTATTTTTTTATTTTTTTATGGCTGTGATAGATATGGATTGGATAAAGGAGAAAAAAAAAAGAGAAAAAAGTGAAGTTGGAGTCTTGGATACATAAATATAATTTGAAAAGTATTGGATTGTAAGTTTTCCTTATCTACTAATAAAAAAAATTGAATGAATGTGGATCCAACGAAACTAATTGCTGAACTACTCATCTACCCTCGGCCCTTTGTCCACTACACGCCTAACAAATTTCAAACTAACACGTTGAAAAACACCACCATTTGATGTTTATTTTGATAAAATCGATTCTATATATTATTTATTTTTATATTTTTATTATTAAATTTATATTTTATTTAATAATTTATATTTAAAAAAAATTAAATTAAAAATAAAATAAATAATAGGATCAATCTCATTAAAAAAAATAAAAGGGACTGGACAGAAGAAAAATTCCAACATGAGCTATCCTACCCAACCGCGACATTGACCATGAGTTGCAAGGAAGCATCCGTGAAGTCTCTTGTTTTGTCCTTGAAAATGTAATGATACGTCATTTCTAGACATTTTCAAAATCCTTCTTTGCTAAGAAATCTTATCATATTCGTCCCGCCCCACTCCCCCAAACCCAAAAAATTAAAATATAGAAAATATATAATTTATAGATAAATTTTATATTACGATATCCCAAACTTATCTTTTTACCGTATTAATTATAAAAGAAATATCTATATTTTATTTAATATAATTTGGTTTTGTAGCCATTTATATACTATATAGACTTATATAGGAAAAAGTATAAAAAAAATCTCTAAAATTTTATGTTCTTACAAATTAGTTTTAATATTTTATTTAGTCTATATATTTTTTAACTTTTATAAATAGTATTAAAAAAATCTTTTTGTTAAATTCTCTTAATTTTTTTATTACTTTGAAAACATGTCAACATATAATTAGTTTAAATAAATATAAAAAACAACTTAACATTTATTTGTATATATAAATTAATTCTTAATTTTTTCATAAAATTCATTTTAATTCTCAACGTGTCTAAAAAAACTAATAGAAGATTTTTTTTAAAAATTTGTTCAAATATTAAGAACTAAAATAAACTAAATAAAAAATTAAAAATTAATTGATATATATAAATAAATGTTAGAATTTTTTTCTTTTACTTTTCCTCTCTCTCTCTCTATATATATTCTATATGTAATGCAAATTATAAATCTCCCCCAAAACTGTTTTTTATATAAGTTTTGCCCTCAAATAGACTAAAACCCACCACAACTAAATGATTTAATTGATCATTACCGTGTCTGTCGAGTTCCATTCGTTACAGGAAAGAAAGCGATTTTGGGCGTTTTCCATCTTCTCAGTATCTAGGGGAAGACCCCAGAATTATTTCACTCCCAATTTTTAAATTTAACGAAAGCAAATGGGGCAACAGCAATCAAAGGATGAACTATTGTATCAACAGATTAATTATGGGAATGTTGAAGGCATCAAATCCCTCTGTCGAGATGGTGCTGGTCTTGAGGTATCCATTCATTCATAAAATCACTGGATTTTCATTGAGCGTTTGCATTCACGCAGAATTATCATCTGGGTGTTCATTTTTTGTATAGAGTTATTATCGTTTTTGTTGCAAATTCTGTTTCAAATTTGATTTTTTTTATAATTATCTTAAGGTATTGAATGTCATTGTTGGGCATTTAGGTTTTGCTTCAAATTTACCAAAGTTTGAATCTTTTCGCTGAAATGTCGAATTTTCGTTGTTGGGTATTCCATTATCATCAGAAGCCTACTGAAGTTTGATTTTTTTATTATTATTATTATTATTATTACATTTTGAGTCATCATTGTTCAGTACTGTAAGTACCTTTTCTTCTTTCAACAAAATTACTAGATTTGGAAATTCACTCCCTTTGTTTAAAAATGTTGTCTCTGGGTTGCGATATGAATAAATTTTCTCGTGCTTGTTATTGATTCATCGAGAACTTAATAATGTTTTAGAATCATATACTGTTGGTTGATAAGATATTGTGATTGTATGTGTGTGGTGCAGTACATTGATAGAGATGGAAAGACACCATTGATTCTAGCTTCCATGAATCCGGACCTGTATAATGTTGCGAAAACTTTGATAGAATTGGGTGCAAAGGTCAATGCTTATCGTCCAGGTATGTTTGACATAAACCTTAGAGGCTTTAAATTATTTGTGTACTTTGCAGTGATGATTAGTGGAGCATTCTGGTCATTCTTTAGGAGTCAAACCAAGAGGATTTTTTTTCTTCTGTGTAGGTCGAAATGCTGGGACACCACTTCATCATGCAGCAAAGAGAGGCCTTGAAAATACTGTTAAATTACTTCTTAATCATGGAGGTACATCAGCACATAAGTATATAATGCTATTATGTTGGATATTTCTTTTCCTCATGTCCATTTATTTATGTATATGCACATATATATATATATATATATATATATATATATAGACACTTTTGGTAAGAGTCCATGTCCACAGTGTTCTTCTAACGATTTTTTCTTTTACAACGTGATGTGATGTCCAGCAAATGCTTTGGTGATGAATGATGATTGCCAAACTCCGCTTGATGTTGCTAGAGCTAAAGGTTTCACTAATGTTGTTCGAGCAATTGAGGTAGCACTTGAGTTTGATGTGTTTTGATCCTTTTGACCTTAAACTCTGCTATGGTAAGTGTTGCAATAGTCTGATGCTTAATTTCCATGCTTAATTTTAGGGTCATTTGTTCCTGTTCTCTGGTTATATGAGAGAGTTTTATGGGCCAGGATTCCTTGAAGTATTTGCTCCTCAGTTGCTCTCCAGAAAAGTGTGGGTAACAAGTTGGCTTACTTTTCTCCTTAAAGAGATGGAATTTCATTTTTCTATCTTTCAAATTGTTTTATCAACTTTTTCTCTTTAGATGTCTTTGTTGTAACATTTTTAAATATAAAATTGTACGTCCATCTACTAGTTGATCTTATAGATAACTCACTCTTGGTGTGTTTAAACTGTACCAGTATTCAAGCTGGGTCCTATAATCTATCACTTATGTTTCTACTTACTGGTGCTTCTCTATTGGAGAAAAATATTATGAAAGAAGACAGAAATTGACCTGTGGCTATCAAAAATTATATATGTCAATTTTATTTCTTTCTAAATTGGGCAGTGCTTTCCTTTTTTCGGGCTGGCCTCTGTATAGGTTGAAGGAATGATCTTGTCATTGCTTCTTAAAACTGTTACTATTAAATTTTCTGCAGATGGGTTGTTGTTTTACCATGTGGTTCTCGAAATCCTACAAAGCCATTCAAGTTGGAGCTGGCAATATATTCCAGTATGCAGGTATTTTTAGAAGGAACCATCCGTCCTCTAGTTTATCCATTTGACGGTTTAATGCTTCTGTTTCTGTTTTTCAAATTTTTAAGACTTTCATATGTTATTGATTCCATCATAATTACAATTCAAAGTATCAGATCTTTTAGCATATATTAAATCAGTATTTTCCAATTAACATGTTAATAACAGTGTTGGTAATTAAAAATGGACTGTTACCGGTGTGAAAAATGTACATAAATTCAGTTCCTTCTATGCATTCCCTTTCAGTTTGTTGATGCATGAACATGCTGGCTTGTGATGCAAATCTATAGCATAATTTTATTTCAGAATAATGCAAAATGAGCAGCTAAAGTCTTGGAATCTTCTTTGGATATCTTGCCGATAAATTGAGAAGTTTATCAGCTGCATGCTTTAACGTTGTTTTCTTATCCATAGGCCCCCTTTCTTGTGTTTAAGTTCCATGCTCATGGATGTAATTAACATTGTCACATCAAGCTGTTTCTTATTGTTTGGTATTTCAAATTAAGCTTTTTCTCTTCAATATTATATGTAGTCCTGATGCTCTATTACCATTGACCCTGTTAATTATGCAATATTAATATAAAGGTGAAATACTCCTGTTTCATTTAGCTTGATTGATTTCTGCTATAGCCAGTCTACTGTATCTTTGACAGTACTGCAACCCATGTCTTCAATGATTTCTGTTACATTCTGTAAAACTGCACTTTAAAATCCTTTTTCTTATATGGTGACACTTGTTATTGTTAGGATGCACAACCACGCATGATTATCGCACTGTGGAAGGCCAATTTGGAGGATCCAAAGTTCCACCTGCCTGATCCCACTGTTGTTATTGTTGATAATTCCAGCAGTAAATTCTCAAACTCATTCTGCTTTTCCAAGATCAAGTTAATTTTTGGTATTTATTTTTGATTGATCGTTATATATATGCATAGTCTCATGGGGCAGGAGGAGGAGACGTCTAGGTAACACCTCCCGTCATGGGAGGTGTAGGCCTCGAACTCATAGGCGTAAGTATAATAACTGCTGTTCTATATTCAATTAGATTGGAAAGATCAATTGGAGTAATTATTTATGAATTCTGTGGACTTCTTCTGTCAGTTTTTATTGAAATATTGTTATTATATTTTCACATATAGTAGCGCACATACTGCTGCATTTTTTAAGCTTTTCCACCCATGGCATCCCACAGCTTTTGCCCTACCAATCCATTTGTAGTTATAGTCCCAAATAAGCAGAGTATTTTGATTTTTTTTGAGCACAACATTTCGCATCTCTGTACTAATCTTTTTTAATAGTATAGATTGAAGTGCATGCCCTTGCTATTGTGGACATAAGGTGAGCTTGCTTTCTTTGCAGAGACACGTGTAAAACTTGCACCAGCAATTGAAGGGGACAAACAGCAGCTTCAGCGATTTTGTGATGCTTGCAAAGGGCTTCCACAGGTATCTTGTAGTTATTATTCTGATGGTTATATCCATTGTCATATTTAATAGGACAGACAATCTCTGTCCTACAGTTGAAATTTCACTTGCCAAAAGGAAGTAGAATTAATGGCTAAAAATTACAGTGGTCAGCATTTTGGGCTGTGTTACAACTTTCTGAAGTTTCACTATTGAATTAGAGTCTGGTATTACAATAAAATTAACAAAATTTAAGAAGTTGTGATCCAACTCGATATGGGTAATGGCTGTAAATTTTAGCACTGGCTAACGTCTGTACTGTTGGATGACAAAACTTCTTTACCAAATAGACTTCTGAAATGCTAATTGTATAATCTAATGTTACTCATCAAACGTGAAAGTTTATTCCTATAACAAGGAAAATAGTGGGAATGGGTGAGATTTAAAAAAAAAATATATGATATTTGCAAACTCTTCACATGTGCAAGAATATTACTGTTATAACTTTCAGATAGAGCTTTGGGAATATGTTCATAGTATCTAATTTGTTTTTACTTTGATTATGAAGCTATGATCTTCAACTGATGATGTTGAGAAGTACAACTGCCCACTGAGTCTTGCCCCTTTTAATGTGTAGGGTATGCAGCCAGCATTTCTACAGAGTGACCAGTCAACAGTTCCAGCAACTGCACCACCAACGGCTGAAGATGTGGAATTAGCAATGGCAATCAATGACTCCATTCAGACTGCTATGCAAGTGAGCCCATCACTCCTTGCTGCAACTAATCCAACTACAAGTTGGAATGACTTGGAACATACAGGGAATCATTCTGGTCCAAATATTCCAATTACACCTGTTCTGCCAAACGGGAAAAGCGACTGTCAGGCAGGGCATGAAAATGCTTCAAGCAGCACTTCAACTTATACACAGATCCAGACAGTTGAAACCACACCATCGGCTCCACCAGTGGATATTGAACCTGAAGATGGCCCTATTCAATATCCTTCTATAGACATTAGTCCTGTTGATTTCACTCCAGTCGTTGAAAATGCTCCAGCTAGTTCAAGTGGAAGCAAGGAAGATGGATATGATTCGACATCATGCGTCATTTGCTTGGATGCTCCAATTGAAGGAGCTTGTGTCCCATGTGGACATATGGCTGGTTGTATGTCTTGCTTAAAAGAGGTCAAAACCAAGAAAACCGGTTGTCCTATATGCCGTACCAAGATTGATCAAGTCATAAAGGTCTATACTGTTTGAGTTATTCAGAGTAAGTACCCTGAGCTAGTTAAAAATTACTTTAAATCTGCCAGCATCTTGCATAGTTACATCAATAGACTTTGATTAGATTCCTTCAGTTGCAGTATTATTTCTAAGATGAGAGATTTTGGGTAGCTGCTTTCAATTCAGTCACAATTGAATTATGACACTGCTGCCTATAACGTTTGCTGTCCACGAATTTGACAAACTTCACCAAGAATCAAGATGTTTACTTTATTTTTCCTGATTATTGGAGGGTATGGCCATAATTGGATTGGTTATCTCTGGACTTATAAAATAGCCAAGATGCTTTTTCATTGTTGTGTGCTCTAAAAATTATGAAAGATGAGGCTCATTTGACTTAAACAGCATGTTGGTCTTAACTAGGGTGTGGAAGTGAAGATCCTTTCAAGTTGGTTGAACAATAGATTATTATAATTGGTAATGTAGATCATACAAAGGATAAAACAATGGGTTTCCTGTGTTTTCTTTCAGGCCTGTGTCTTCTTTCAGGCAAGCAAAACATTTTTTTCCCTCTCAAAATGCATGTTGAGTACATATTTTCAAGTCGGAAAAATATATTAGAAAAAACTTGGATTGAATTTTCACTTAATATGCTCAATGCAAAGCAACTGTATCTAAAAGTTTTATGAACTTGAAGGTGGAAAAGGATGGAGAAGGATCAGCATAAAGGAGTTGCGTGGAAGTTGGTTAGAGGTAACATGCATATGCGGTTTCTGTGTTCATAAATAGTTTTGTTCTGTAGTCTCATGCTACTCTCCATATGAAGGTGAGAGCTGGGTCATCTTAATTGTTTCATGGTACAAACAGTGGTGAGAGAAAGCGGCATATAGATTTGTTCTTGTCTACAGGTGCTGCATGTATAATTGTATACAGCTTGTGAATTATAGCTAGTTTTCTTGAATTTGAGAAAAGCATAATGCATGCTTTTTGTGCTTGAACTCATAACTCTGCTCAGAAGTCGGATAAAATTATGGATTTCTACAGTCTTTGTAGTTCCTATTTTTCAAGTTCTGATTCTGGTTAATTGAGCCATAATTTTTCATCTCAGCAATTGTAACTGAGAAAAGCACGCTATAAGTGCCCTATGTTCGTGTTAAAATGCGATTAAGCTTTCTATGTATAATTTAATCCCTATATTTATATCGTGATTTAATTACATCTTATGCATGACGAATGAGGCATTGGAATCCTCTATATTTAACCATTCAATTATAATTGCCTCGATCACAAGAGGTCCAACATGTCTGGATATTTTTGATAAAAAAATCCTGGGAAAACCATTTGAACTTATTACTTTAGTCGCTGCTTGCTAATTGTAATGTGGCAGCTCCTATCTCCATTGTAAAATCTGCACATAAAACATTGTCCATGGATCCCTGGTACCCGTTGTTCTGGGTTATCTGAACAATTACCATCTGTTTTACTTCAATGAATATGGTAAGGATTCTTTAGCAACTGAATAAACAAATAATAGCTACTGCATTACTAAGTTCGACCCAAGTAATCGATAGTGAACGATTGGGAATATAGGTGAAAATTGAAATGCCATCTTTTCCCAGAGATAGTAGTCAATTCCTTGCAACGTTTCCTACTCTCGACCACCAAAGTGCCTATGATGCTAACGACAATTCACTCCCTGAAGATTGCTCAATCGAATTTTTTCACCGATAGCAAGTATTAGTAGCCTCCCCAGTGCTCAATAAAAGTTACCATGCTTACGGCGAAGTTTGTGAGATCGTGAAACTAACGATCTCCGGAGATTCGATGCGAGGAGATCCTGTCTGTTTCTCGTGAAAATTATTGGGAAATTTTCTAGCTTGAAACAATGGTAAGGTCAAAAGGAAAAAGGTAGGAGCAATAAAGAAGGTAGAGAGAGAGTAATGTTTATGCAAAGTATGCATGGTAATAGATCTATTTTATGGAATAGAGCGTGGATAATAATTCAATTCCCCTTGAATTAAGTGAAGGTAATGGATGGATAGTATTTTGTTGATTTCCCACTCAAGTAAAGAGTGATGTATAATAGCTAGCAAAAGCTTGGATAATTCGCTTCTCATGCTCAATCAATATATCATCTTTACTTTTGATTTCAAGAAAATTTCATCCTCTTTTAGATTGTGAATTGATGGAAAAAAGTTAGTGGTCCTATCTAGACTTGGTTACCAGGTCAAATTGTTCCGGAATCAACCTAGAATTGCCATTTTATAAGCTAGTTTTAGGTTGAACTATTATTGGCTCATGTGGCCATAGGCCGGGGCTAATTCGCCGGCTCTTGAACCGTTTTATTTTTTGTTTTAATTCCCATAATTAATTCCTTCTTGGTACCATTTGGAGACTTTTGATATATTTTACATATCTAGGACTTACATATTTAGTTATTTATATACATGTAGTCATTAGGTATAGAGTCTTCTTGTATTTCTTACATCTTAACCTGAAAATTGCTTGCACTTTTATGCTTGTGCTCTAGTTATATAATTATATAAATAATTAAATAATTACCTACCATGCACATTCATAGCTATCATATTAATATACTTGTTATGAATGCTAATTCTCTCTCTCTCTCTCTCCCTCTCCTTATATATATATTTATATATATATATATATATTATGTCATATTTTCAATAGTGAGCATCACTTGTATGCAAGAGATAGCTCTTGCCCATTGATCATGTGAAGCAAATTAATGCATGCAACTTACAAATTAGATACACTAGCGAATGATATAACTACATTGCATGTGCATATATAAAAATATAAAATGCATAAAATATATAATTCAATAGTGGTAATTCATCTACTTGCAAATTTTGTAATAGAAAATATATAATAAATAAAGTATCAATTATATCTCTTTATGCATTCAATTACTATTAATAGATTAAGTTTATTAAGAAATAAAAAAAATTGAGGTAATAAATGTGGCATAAGTGGGAGAGAAAAAGAGAATGATTTTGTAAAATTACCTATTCACTCTTGATATCATTAAATTAGATTATTGTAGTATATATTTTAATAGTTTCTCTTAATATATTTTAAGGGTATTTATCGAAAATATAAAAAGAGCAAAAGCCTATTAGGATTTAAATGATATAGATATAGATATGATTGATCATAAAATCCTTCTTTTTGTCCTTTTTCTATTTTATTTTTGACTCTTTATATTAATAAGTCTATTAATAATTTTGTTTTCTATTTTATTATTATTTTTTTAATATAGGTAGACCAAACCAGCGAGTCAAACCACCTGACGAGTTGAGCGATTCGATGGCCTGTTCAAGACTGTACGTACCCCTTCCCTAAGGCCAATTCACAGTTCGAAATTGGCCCATTCATGAGTCTGATCTTATCTTCATACTTAGGCTAGTTAACATGTGTATATTAGTACCATAACATTTCCTTACTAGCTCATATTTCATTCAATTGCCCTTATGACTCCTTTTCATTACTCTCATCAAAACTTTAATTCTAAATGCTTCTTATGTCCTCCTCTAATTTAGCTTGAGAGTTCGTTATTTATTGGGAAAATTTTCACTATTTTCCTCATTTTAACCTCCTTCGACACCTTCGTTGTTTAATAGCATAGGGCAAAATGATATGTGATTCTATTACAGAATCGTGTTAGTGATCTTGTCATAAGATGAATGGGATTGAAATCCTTACTATTTGAATGTTTATTTTCACTTTTTTTAATTATGTCAAAGTTACCTATTTTGAACAATGTTAAGGTTATTAGAGAGAAAACACTAAATATCATAAAAATAATGATTGAGGTTTAAGACTGTTTATAGAGAATCCCTAAATCTCATCAAATGAACCAATATAATCTTTTTGAAGAAATTCATCTTCATTAATGAATCTAAAGCTTTTTTTTTGTACATGAACATTAGGAAGTTATATAGCTATTAACCCCGATAACTCCACAATATCAGCACTGGTCTCTTATATGACACATCCCATAAATGTCCATAACTTAGCCAGTAAATTGTGATAACTATTCTCAAATCATACTACTTTGCTTACATGAAGATACTTGCTACTACTATTGGATAAAAAAAAAAAATACAACAATGTAACACAATAAAAAAATAAAATTGGAATAACATGTGAAAATTATAGGTAACGTTATTTAAGCAATTTGCTTTTGATGCTCGTTTTGTCTCCCATCCTTAGACATTTCATCTACAATGTCCTCTTCTTCTTATTCCTCTACACATTCTAGCTAAAACAACTTTTTACAATTGTCTCATGCTATTAATATTTCATCACAATTGAAACATAGCAATTTCTCCCTTTAATCATCCATTTCTACCCATGTCAACCTCTTTATATAGGGTACTTAATTGCTTTGGCAATTGGAACCTCCATTTCATACTATTCGTTAAATCTTCTTTAGCTAGCATCCTTTTCTTCTTAAATAACCAAGCTAACTCCGTGCAACTATACTTCCATGGCTATAATACTCTTTTGGGTTACCCACAAAGATAGCTACTTCTTGTTTTGGTGATAGATCAATCACTTCACTTAGTTAATGCATAAAGCGGTGTTGATAATTTTCTATAGTCCTCACTCTAAGCTTGGAAAGTTATATGAAAATATTGCAATGGAGATATTAAAACGAAAATGCATTGTCACAACTCGAGGGGTTGTCAAGTTGTGGCAGTACCATAGTGTACTACGAGAATATCCGAGATCAAGAACCACCCTTGATCAAGAACCTTTGACACATTATACAAGACGTTTACTTAGTCTCAACACCATTGGAGGACTCGCATCAAGCATGTAACAGAGCAATAAACATTAACAATAATATCATAAATAAGTCTAACATACCTTAACATGGTCAAATGTTCCCCGATTAGAGTCATACATTTCTAAATTAAAACAATACTAGTAGTCTAGGCTACTCAAAAATACTAAAAGATAAAATAAAGTTTAAATAGTTTGAATAACATATAAGTGACTACTCGAGTTCTCTTCTTCTTATTAGTATCCCCAAAGCCAGTAGTACTAACCTTAAATATCCTACGGTTTGGCACCAACCATAAATCTTATTGCAACAACAAATTATAAGGAGGTAAGCTATAACCGCTTAGTGAATAACCTTTTTATTTTACCAACAAGCAAATTAATGAATAACACATATGTAATGCAAACAAGCATATGAAATGTAGCATCATATACAGCCTGCCAGCGACTGTGTAAGAACGGTTTTACACCCATCATTACCCGGGTTGGAAAGTACTTAGGCATGTTAGGATCCGAGTCTCTACATCTATCTTCCAAATGAATTTAATCTTCTATTAATAGACCCAAAGCAATGGACACGGCTTAACCTTAAGTAAAGGATGACACTCCTTAAAGCCAAGTAGATCTCAAAGGTCGAGACAAAAACATGTCGTAGAATACAACATAATACAATATAAAATGGATCCAATATGCATAATGTCCCGCTCCCCTGTGTAGTGCTGATGTCCTTTATATAACATGCATAAACATGCAATGCATGACATGTTTTTATTAAAATCGAGTAATTGTTATTCTAGGTCATAGGTGACTAACCAAATATATATAACAGATACTCTAAAGCCTTACTTACTAATGTAGCATCCAATTGTCGGTTCAAATATATTAGTGTATGTTTAACAAATAAGTACAATCAATCCAAGCACATACATATAACCTTCACCCTAAGTAGAATCATTTCATATATATATATAATTAAACAATGCTCTATACTACAAGCATAAGCAAGATAAGATAGGGGTCGGTGTATTCACTCTACCATGAATCCTAGCAATCCCAATAATCCTTGAATGTGTTAATATTAAGGTCCTCATCACCTAGAAAATATAAGTAAGGCATATAAGTATCTTATTTCTACTAGCTATCTATTCTTCTCACTTAAGGTTGTCATCTTAATTGTTTTCATAATTTGGTCGTGCTTTCTTCGTTTTAAATCCATTTTTAGTGATCTTGTAGTTTTTTTTTTTCATCATTTTCGAGTGTTTTTTTCATTTAGTGAGTCCTTTTTGAGTTTTTGAGTTGATAAGGTTTTAGTTTGGGCCTATCAAGTTTGTGCCCCTAAGATGTTGGTTTGATAAGGTTTAATTACTCTACCATGAAATCTAACAGTCCTAATAATTCTCGACTATGTTAATATCAGGGTCCTGATCACCTAGAAAATACAGGTAAGGCGTATAAGTATGTTATTTCTATTAGCTATCTATTCTTCTCACTCAAGGTTGTCATCTTAATTGTTTTCATAATTTAGTCGTTTTCTTCGTCTTAAATCCATCTTTAGTGATCTTGTAGTTTTTTTTTTTCATCATTTTTTAGTGTTTTTTCATTTGGTGAGTCCATTTTGAGTTTTTGAGTTGATAAGGTTTTAGTTTGGGCCTATCAAGTTTATGCCCCCAAGATGTTCGTTTGATTACTTTAAGGTTTGAGCCTAGTTTTGGAATTTGGGCTTAGTTTTTTGGTATTGGGCCTTACACTTAATATTTTGGCCTTTTATTTAAATATTTTAAGTGGGACCTTTTTATCCAAATCTTTTAGTTTTCAATTTGAGCTTTGATATTGCTTTTATGGGTGTAAATAGGCTCTTTTCTCTAGTTTAAGGTCTTAACTCACTAAAGGCCTTATAATGAATGTCTTAGGTGGGTCTTAAGTACTAGTAGGCCTCTTGTACATCTTCTTATGAGTCTTTTAAAGTTAGGTCTAAATTTGATCATTTACCATTTGGGCTTATATTTTGGTTCTTTTAAAGTTTTTTAGGCTCATTTTACAATTTAAGGCCTTTGGCCCAATCATACCTATTTTTTTGGACTTAAGCCCACTATTAGTCTTATGTTTTATCTAATTTAACCTAAGCTTAGATATGGTCATTAATGATACTAGGGCTTTTAACACTATCCTTAAGCTCTTAATTAGTAAATAAGCTAGTTTATGCTATTGACTTGCCATTATTATACTTAATTTGGTTAATCACTACTTAAATCATACCTAACACCAAAAATCTTGTCATTAAGTTAATAAATAAAAAATTACAGATTCTAATCCCTCATGTAAGTGGCAACCAAGGAGTGTTTTGGGAGGCCTCCATTATACCTTTTATACACCACCTGTTTTAATGCTTTTTCCTTCATTTAAATTGCATTTTCTCATAAAGCAAGTTGGATATTTAACAAATATGAAGAAAGTGAATGGGAAAAGCTTAGATGAGGGTAGCGACATGCATGTAAAATAAGTGTCATTAGGCTTTCCATAAGGATTTATTAATAAAACGCATTAACTACTAGTTTTCATTACATGTTAATGTTACTACTTAAACTGTTTAGCCTATTTCATACATTTTTATAACTCAAGCTTCATTATACTCCCTTAGAACATTAAGACAGGCATGTACATAGGAATGTAAGGGCCTAAAATGCAAAGAAACACCGTGAATCTTAAGGAAAAATGGAGAAAAACTAAACATAGTATTTATTGGAGTTGGGCGTGTATGTCCTCCTATGGGTTTATTGTGCCATGAGCTTGTATGTGTATGTGTTGGTCTGTTAAGGGAATTAGTGAGGGAGGCATAGGGCTTAGTGGTTGGTGGTTTGGTGAAGTAGTGGTGGTGCTGGGGTGGCTAATGGTGGAGTATATAGGGTTGGCCGATGGTGGTTTTTAGGTGTGTTTTGGAGTAAGATTTTTAGAGTGTCTTCGTAAGATGAATGAGAGTGAGAAAAATAAATGAAAATGGGAATGGGGAAAGGGTATGAGGGGTGCAAAAAGAGAGGGTGAGGGGGACAAATTGCATCTAAATTGGGAGGGTTGGTACGTGGTCCTAATTGTATCCTTGTATTACGTTTGCTTTTTGCCATTTGTGGTAATGTTTTGTCTACTAAAAGGACATTGTCCTTGGCTACTAATTAAACACATCTTTTCCTCTTAATTTTGCTTATCTTATTGTTAATTAAGATGTAATGGAGGTTAGTTATGGTTTAGGGCAAAATTAAGTTGATCAAACATAATTTAGTCTAATTAAGCATAATTAAGGAAATTCTATGGCTTTGTTATATTTTATTACTTTAATATTATTAATTCCCAAGCTTCGTGTGTATTCGTAAGGTTTTCTTAGGGTTTTGAGTCCATTTGTAGTTATCGATTCACATATGTGTTTTGTACTTTTTGGGTTTTAGGTAACTAAAGTACTTACTTATATTTAACAAATGATTTTCACTACTTAAATTAGTTTTTCTTAATATTCTAAGGTTTCCAAGATAAAATTAGGGTTTATTTGTCGTTTTAATGTTTTTTGCATACTAGGGTTTGTAGAGTTTCACGTATACAATTAAGGTTTTAGAGTTAAACTTGCTCTAGGGTTTTCTACCTTCCTAATTAGGGTTTTTGACTTAACTTTCATGGTTAGGTCATCTTATTTAGGTTTTTGATTCTTGTATCTTTGTAGGGTTATAAGGATTATCTACCGACTCTTACTCTTATTTGATTTCTATTGTTCTCAAAACTCATAAGGTTTACATCCTCCTACCCCCTCCTCCACCTTAGAAAAAGTTTTGTCCTTAAAACTTGTGTAGCATAATTGGTGTTTCAAACAGCTTTGGGCACTTACATCTCACGTCTTCTTGAGTATTCCAAGTAGCTTCCTCTTCCTTTTCATGGTTCCTCTACAGTATTTTGACATACTGGATTTCTTCGGTCCTTAACTTTTGAGTCTTTTGGTCCATAATTCGAATAAGATGTTCCTTATAGGTGAGATTTTCCTTCAGTTGTACCAATTCCAATTCCACCACTTTGTCTTGATTTGGGATGTGCTTGTAAAGGACCGATACATGAAGGACATTATGTAGTGCAGATAAGTTTGAAGGCAAAGGTAATTGATAGGCTAAATTTTCAACTCTGTCCAACACTTCGAAGGGTCCAATGTATTGGGGGCTTAGCTTCCTTTGTGTCCTTGCTTAGTGTACGCTCTTTATTGGTTTCACCTTAATATACACATGAGTACCAATTCGGAATTCCACTTTTCGTCTCTTTAAATTTGCCTAACTCTTATGGTGATCTTGAGCTTCCTTCATCTTCTGTTTAATGATAACCACCTTTTCTGCAACTTCTTGTACTATGTTAAGTCCTAGAGATAACCTTTCAACGTCATCGTAGAATAGAGGAGATTTACACCTTTTCCTGTATCGGACTTCATAGGGTAACATTTAAATGCTCAAGTGAAACCTCTTGTGTAAGCAAATTCAACAAAGGGTGGGTGCACGTCCTAACTTCCTTTGAACTCTATGATGCAAGCCCTTAGCATGTCTTCTAAGGTTTATATAGAGATGATATACCGTATTGAAGTTTAACTGAGTAACTAAATGCTTTTGTAGGCATCTTTAAAACTTAGACATAAACAATGGATCTCTATCAGAAACTATGCTCATAAGAATACCGTGGAGCCTCACAACTTCCTTTACGTAAATCCCTACTAATTTCTCCAATGAGTATGTCATGTTGATGGGAAGAAAGTGTGTAGATTTAGTAAATCTATCTATGATCACCGAAATGGTATCAAATCTAGCTTGAGTCTAAGGTAAACTACTAACAAAGTCCATGGTAATCTGCTCTCATTTCCATTCAGGTATTAGCAATGAATGTGACAATCCTCTCGATCTCTAATGTTCGATGTTGACTCTCTGGCATGTCTCATATTTTTGTACATAGCAAGCTATATCCCGTTTCATGTCGTTCCACCAAAAGTTTCTATTGAGATCCTGGTACATCTTTGTTCCTCTAGGGTGCATGGAATGACTCGAATGGTGTGCTTCGCTCATGAATTCTTTCCTAAGGGAGGTGTCTTTCGATATGCACAATCAGCCTTACATCCATATAATTCCCTTTTCATCGATATCAAAATGTGAGTATTTCCCACTTTCTATCTCTTCTCTTACTCTTGTTAAAGCATAATCAAATTATTGGGCTTATCAAATTCTTTTTGTTATCATAGGTTCAATGACCAGATTCAACGGTTCAACATTCCCTTTAACCTAAGCGAACTTTAGGTTAAGCTTCTCAAATTCCTTAATCAACTCTTGTTCTTCCGTGAAGAGTGGCTAACTTCTGCATTGTTCTTATGGCTCAATGCATCTATGACAACATTTACTCGTCCTAGACAGTAATTAATCTTGAGATCATAATCCTTGATCAACTCAAGTCATCTTCTTTGTCTCATGTTTAACTCTTTTTTTATGTGCAAAGATACTTGAGGTTCTTATGTTTTGTGTAAATCTCACATCTTTAGCTGTACAAATAATGTCTCCAAATATTCAGAGCAAAAACTACTGTAACTAACTCCAATTCACACGTAGGTTAATTCTGCTCATAGGGTCTCAATTACCGTAAAGCATAGGTTATGACTTCTATGCCCCACCCCCCTCCATTAATACACAACTAAGTCCATTTCTTGAAGTGTCACTATGTACAGTAAAGGGCTCATTAGTATTAGGTAAAACCAAAATTGGTGTAGATACTAATTTGTGCTTCAACTCTTAGAAGCTCCACTCTCTCTCTCTTCGATCCATTCATACTATACATTCTTTTGTTTCAATTGAGTAAGCAATAGAGCTATAGTAGAGAATTCTTTAACAAACTTTTTGTAATACCCTACTAGTATGAGGAAATTGTGTACTTCAGTAATTATCTCTAGCCTTTTCCATTCAACTATAGCCTTAGCCTTCTCAGGTTCAACTATTGTTCCATCTCCTAATATTGTGTCCAAGGAAGGAGGTTTCCTTCAACCAAAAGGCACATTTTAGTCAACATGGCATAAAGCTTATGTTCTTTCAAAATCTACAACACAGCCCTCAAATATTCCTCATACTGCTCAGGAAAAGGGGAATACACAAGGATGTTGTTGATAAAGATTATCACACACTTGTTTAACAGTGCTTGAAACAAGCGATTCATCAAGTTTATAAAGGTGGTTGGCACATTAGTAAGCCCGAAGGGCATCACTAATAATTCATAATGTCCATACCACATTCTGAATTGGTGGTATTTAGATCTTAGGTCGATCCTAGAGAAGACTTTAGCATCTTTTAACTAGTCAAACAAGTTATCTATCCATAGAAGCGGATACTTGTTCTTGATAGTTACCTTATTCAAGTCTCGATTATCTATGCACAGCCTTGTAGACCCATCTTTCTTCTTCATGAATAATACAGGTGCCCCCTAAGGAGACACATTAGATCTAATGAATCCTTAGTCTAATAACTCCTACAACTGCTTTTTCAACTCTTTAAGCTCTATTAGAGCCATCCTATAACCATCCTTTAAGGAGCTTTAGATCTAGGCTTAGTGCCCGGTAGCAAATCAATTTCCCTTTAAGGTGGCAAATGTAGAAGTTCTTCAGGAAAAACATTTGGGAATTCATTAGCTACTTAAATTTCCTCTAGTTGAGGTTTCTTTATATCTATCTCAATCGTGTTCATTCTGGTCTCTATCCATGCTAGGGATCCTTTATTTGTTATCAGCTTAAGTGAGCTCATCTCTCTTGGCTTTGTGATGGTTGATTCTCCTTTAAAAATAGCTTTTCTCCCATCCAAGGCTTCAAATTCCACTTTATTACTTCGACAATCCACCTTGGCTTTCACTGAAGACATCCAATTCATACCTAGAATGACTTCATACTTATTCATCTCAATTAAATTCATATCCACAGAAGACTCACTATTTTGAATCTTTAAGGGGTAATTTTTTTCTGTCTCCTTAGTCACTACCACACTTCCGATAGGTGTCTTAATCTTAAAGTTGGATTCTATAGTCTTAACTTATAATCCTGCTTGTTTAGCAATCTTAGGTGTGATAAAGGAGTAGGTTGCTTCGGTATCAAACAAGGCATACACAAATAGACTAAAGACGTGGATATTCCCTAACATCATAGCTTTTACTATTTTAGTTAGTTAATTACAAGGCATCTTTTAACTCTTTTAAATTTTCCTTGTTACTTTTCACATCATCTTACATTTTGTAACTACTACCAATCTCTTTAAAAAGATAACATAAGCTAAGTTACATACCTACAATAAGTCCAGTGTCAACTACATTTCCTTTCTCAAAGGCAATAGCATCCTCATCAAATCCATCATTTGCATGATCCTATTCGCCTTCTAGATTATAAAGTCTAGCATGTGCCAGTGCTCTTTATTTGGTCTGTATAGTTCCTAGGCCTCCTGCCTACCTTTGAGCTATTAGGCAACCAGGGAGAGCCATAACACGAGCCGACTGAGCAGCTGATGCAACCCTTCTTTGTAGGTAGTTTAGACCAATGTATCCTACTTGCTTTCATAAAAAACATGTCATGTTGGCTCTCTTAGGACACTCGAATATACAATGACTACCTTCTCCATATAGGAAGCATCTATACTAAAACTGGGGGGCACTGTCTTGGGTAATGTTCTCTACATTTCCAATATCTCACTATACTAGCTCTTGTTCTAGAACCTGAAATGCTCAGCCTCAGTTGATGGCTATGACTTTCCATGATCTTCTTTCCCTTTTTAATGAAACTAGGCCCCTCTAAAGGCTTCTTTCCAAAGATGTTCACTTTAGGCCTCTCTGACTTCAAAACTTTTGGCACTCTTAATAGTCTAGGTCATTTCAATAACCTCTCTAAAATCTTGCGATCAAAATTCACACACTCAACATTTGGTATCAGAGTCCAACCTTCTAACAAAGACTTGCATCCTTAATCTATCACTAAACTGGAAATCCTCATCAGTATATTGTAACAACCTGTTAAATTTTGCCTCATATTAATCTATGATACTATTCCCCTTCTGAATAGAGAGAAAAGCATCACTAGACAGCAACTTCAATGACTTAGGAAAATAATTGGCAATAAATTCCCTCCTAAACACTTCTTAGGTGATTAGTCCCCTAACTGTCCTCCTCTTTGACTCTTACCAAAGTTTTAGCATGGAGCCTCAACACGTAAGTACCATAAGTGACCCATAGATGGTGAAGGATCTCAAATGCTTCAAAGGTTTGCTCAACCTACATGAGCCAATCTTCTGCCTCCTTGAAGTAACTGGCGACCTCATCAAAGTACTTGGTACACTTAATGAACTTCGATAGCAATGATCTCTAAGGCTTAGGATTTAGGGGTACTATAGGGGCTAAGTGCACCTGCTCAATTAAAGGTAATGGTGGTAATGATACTTCATCTACTGGTATAGGAGGCAGAATGGGACCTAGGGGTATGATGTCCTTCTTACGAAGGGCTCTCATTATCTCTTGTACAGCAACCAACACCTCATCTGTACTATCTCTCAAGGCATCTTACTCTGGTGGATCCACTAGAAGATCTCGCCTTAACGGGGGTCCTCATCTATTCCTAAAGCCAAAAATAATTCAAGTAAGCCTTAAGAGAAGAAAACTTTCAGAGTTCCAAATCTACATCCACAACATAAGAAAACATATTACAGTTCGAGTAAAATAGAACATTCTATTTCATTAATTTCGATAATAATGAGATTACACCAAGTAGTGATCACTTGTAAAGAATGAGTCTCCACCAATACTATGTCTAAATACAATTAAGTGTTCCTTTAAAAGATTTTATAGAAACAACAATACATCTTAAGACACAAAATCAAGACAAGTACTTCCCAAATCTAGTGACCTCAATCAACAGTACATCAAATGATTAACACATCAATGGGCTAGTGGCTAAACGAGCCCCAACACTCTCAAACTCAACAAAAGCATTAGAATTTGCAAAACTAGACTCGTCTAAACTATTAAAGCCATCTCTGTTAAAACCTACACTGGAGTAAGTCGATAGCTCTAGTGAGTTCTCCTCTAGATCCTCTAAAACAAGCACTAGGGGATCAAGGATAAGCTCTACAATATTCATCTCACCTCTGCTGTCACTCAGCTCGATCAGATGGTCAATACCATCACTTGATACTACTAGGGCACAAGCTTAAGTGGAACCTCATCCTAAGGTAGGTCTTGACTAACCCCATCCTGCTTCATCATATTTGAAGCATGGGCATCCTAAATCTGCTTCTCCAGCCCATCGTCCTCATCATCCAATGATATTGGCATCCTAAAATCTAACTCCAACTCCTCCTACAAGGCATTTGTAGCCTATTGAACGTCAACCATTATAGGGTTAGGTAGTCACTCTTATGGTCTCTAGTAAAAACAACTCTATGCTTAACCTGCCTCTACTCACCAAAAATTAGGGCTAAGGGTCTATAAGAGTCACTAACCAAGAAGGCTACCACTAAGGGTAGTCTAGTGAGTCCCTCAACTTATGACTCATGCTCTAATATGTAGATAAACTTTGTGTTTGTATAAATCGGCATGGCCATATCCATGATTATCTCCTGTTGTTGGAGTCTCCAATGGATGGTAAGTCTACTCTACCAAGACAACACTGTGCTCATGCTTCGAGGTTCTCCGACTAAGGCAAAATATTCATAAAGTAAATGAAGGCAACATTGGTAGTCAAGGAGCATCTTATCTTCCCCCATCTGGAACTTTAGCCATCGCTCCAAGAGAGTCGAAAAATCCTCCTAAATTCACAAGAATGTTCTTATAATTAAGGTTTCATTGGTTTCTAAAGTTAAGGGCATTCGTGTATGATATTCTAACTCGATTCTACCCCTCTCAACTTACATGGTAGGTTTCCTAATCGCCTAAGGTCATATTTTAATTTATTTAACCTATTCTCTTGTATTACTTAAATATTGTCACAACTTAAGGGGCTGTCAAGTTGTGGTAGTACCACTGTATACTATGGGAAGATCTGAGATCAAGTACCACCCTTGATTAAGAAGCTTCAATGCATTACACGAGGGGTCTAACTAGTCTTGACACTACTAGAGGACTCACATCAAGCATGTAATAGAGCAATAAACATTAACAATAATATCATAAATAAGTCTAATATACCATAGTAGGGTCAAATGTTCCCCGATTAGAGTCATACATTTCCAAATTAAAACAATACTAGTAGTTTAGGCTACTTAAAAACACAAAAAGATAAAATAAAGTTTAGAGTGTTCGAAAAACATATAAGTAACCACTCATGCTCTCTTCTTCTCACTGGTATCCTTAAAGCCAATAGTATTAACTTCAGGCAACCCACGACCTGACACCAACCATAAATCTTACTACTACTACAATAAACTACAAAGGGGTAAGCTACAACTGCTTAGTAAGTAATCTTTCTATCTTACCAACAAGTAAGTTAATTAATCACACATATGCAATGCAAATAAGTATATGAAATGCAACAACATACACAGCCTATCAACAACTATGTAAAGCACAGCTTTATGCCTACTGCTGCCCAAGTTAGGAAGTCTTTAGGTACGTTAGGACCCAGATTTCTACATCTATCATTTGAATGAATTTCATCTTCTCTTAGTAAACCTAAAGCAGTGGATATGGCTTGACCTTAAGTACGGGATGACACTCTCTTAAGCTAAGTAGATCCTAAAAGGTCGAGGCAAGAACATGTAATACGAGTACATTGTACAATACAAAAATAATACAATATAAATACAGATCTAACATGCATGATTTCTTACTCCCTTGCATAGTGCTAATGCCCTTTATATAGTACGCATAAATGTGCAATGCACGATAGGTTTTATTAAAGTCAAATAATTGTTATTCCAATTCATAGGTGACCAACCAAATTTATACAATAGACACTCTAAAACCCTACTTACTAATGCAGCATCAAATTTTCAGTAGTATAACCAATCTAAGCACATACATATAACCCCGACCTTAAGTAGAATCATTATATATATATATAATATTAAACAGTGCTTTATACTCTACCATGGAATCTAACAATCTTAGTAATCTTCGACTACATCAATGTTAAGGTCCTTGTCACCTAGAGAATACAATTAAGGCATATAAGTATCCTATTTGAACTAACTATCTACTCTTCTCACTTAAGATTCTTGTCTTAACTGTTTTTGTAATTTGGTAGTAGTTTCTTCATTTTAAATTCATTTTCAGTGATCTTGTACTCATTTTTCTTCATTTTCGAGTGGTCCTTTTTGAGTGTTTAAGTTGATAAGGTTTCGATTTGGATCTATTAAGTTCATGGGCCTAAGATGTTGGTTTGATCGCTTTAAGGTTTAGGCCTAATTTTAGGCTTTGGGCTTAGTTTTTTGGTATTGAACCTTATGCTTAATATTTTGGGCTTTCATTTAAGTATTTGAAGTGAGATTTTTTTTGTCCAAATCTTTTAGTATCTAATTTAGGCCTTGATATTACTCTTATGGGCTTAAACAGGCTCTTTTCTATAGTTTAAGGCCTTAACTTATTAAAGGGCCTATAATGAATGTCTTACATAGGCCTTAAGGCCTAGTGGGCCTCTTGTACATATTCTTATGAGTCTTTTAAAGTTAGGCCTAGATCTGGTTATTTACTGTTTAGGCTTATATTTTGGTTCTTTTAAGGCTTTTTGGGCTCATTTTGCAATTTAAGGCCTTTTGGCCTAATCCTACCTATCTTTTTGGACTTAAGCTTACTATTGGTCTTAAGTTTAGTCCAATTTAACCGAAGTTCCAAATCTATTCATTAATGATATTAGGGCTTTTTAAACTATCCTTAAGCTCCTAATTAGTAAGTAAGCTAGTTTAGATTATTAACTTGCCATTACTCTACTTAAGTTGATTAATTACTACCTAAATCATACTTAACACTAAATAATCTTGCCATTAAGTTAACAAATAAAAAATTACAGATTCTAACCCCTCATGTAAGTGGCGGTCAAGAAGTGTTTTGGGGGCTCTCCATTACACTTTTCATATACCACTTGTTTTAATGCTTTTTTCTTCATTTAAATCGCATTTTCTCCTAAAGTAAGTTGGATATTTAACAAATATGAAGAAGGTGAATGGTAAAAGCTTAGGTAAGGGTGGTCACATGCATGTAAAAAAAGTGTAATTGGGCTTCCCTTAAGGATTTGTTACTAAAACACATTAACTACTAGTTTTTATTATATGTTGATATTACTACTTAAACTATTTAGCCTAGTTCATACATTTTTCTAATTAAACCTTCATTAGACTCCTATAAAACACTAGGACACGCATGTACATAGGAATGGGAGTGTATGTGTGTGTATGTTGGCTTATTAGGGGAATGAGCGAGGGAGGCATTGGGTTTGATGGTTGGTGGTTTAGTAAAGTGGTGGTAGTGCTAGGGTGGCCAGTGGTGTAATGTATGGGGGTGGCTGATGGTGGTTTTTGGGTGTATTTTGGAATAAGTTTTTGAGAGTGTTCTTATGAGATGAATGAAAGTGAGAAAAATGAAAGAAAATGGGAATGAGGAAGAGGGATGGCTAGCGTAAAAAGAGAGGGTGATGGAGGGAAAATTGAATCCAAATTGGGAAGGCTAGTACATAGTTCCAATTGTACCCTTAGACTACATTTGCTTTTTGCCATCTATGGTAATGTTTTGTCTCCTACAAAGACATTGTCCTTGGCTAATTTAATTAACCACATTTTCTTTTCCTCTTAATTATGCTTTTCTTATTGTAAATTAAGATGTAATAGAGATTGGTTAGGGTTTAGGGCAAAATTAAGGTGATTAACCACAATTTAGTCTAATTAAGCATATTAAGCATAATTAAGGAAATTCTATAGCTTTGTTATATTTTATTACTTTAATTTTATTAATTCCTAAGCATCACATGTATCCCTAAGGTTTTCTTAGGGTTTTAGGTCCATTTGTAGTTATTGGTTTGCATATGCGTTTAGTACTTTTAGTGTTTTAAGTAACAAGGTACTTGTTTATATTTAACGAATGATTTTCGTTACTTAAGTTAGTTTTTCTTAATATTCTAAGGTTTCTAGGATACAATTAAGGTTTATTTATTGTTTTAATGTTTTTTGTGTACTAGGGTTTCATGTGTATAATTAGGTTTTTATAGTTAAACTTACTATAGAGTTTTCTACCTTCCTAAATAGGGTTTTTATCTTAACTTTCATGATTAAGTTATCTTATTTAGGCTTTTAATTCTCATATCTCTATAGGGTTCTAGAGATTATCCACCAACTCTGTCTCTTGTTTGACTTTCCACTGTCCTCAAAACCTACAAGGTTTGCATACATAAGTATTTAAATTTTTCCAAATTTAATTTAGGCTTCTAAAACTTTAGCTTAAGGAATTAAAATTAAGCATCTCCTTCAATGTGGAGTGTTGCAAGTTTTACCTTTTCTCTCCTCTCCACATTTTTTTTTCTTTTAATAGTTAAAGAGAATGTTCATAATAGTTAAGCCATCCTAAAAGGATATTACTACCATCATATTTAGTGAAATCTAACTTTAAAAACTTCAATGTAATGCTTCCTTTCCCTTGGAATTCACTGTTGCCTTACCCATAGTTCATGATGATATCATTTGGTCTGCTCCCCTTCATGTGCTCTTAGATGCCTCTTAAGTAGGGCTTCCTAACTATAATGCCATTTGTTGTTACTTCGCTTCTAATTGCCCCTGATCTTCTTTGTACACCACCATAAAGGCTTCAAATCATTATTGTTATTATCTTAATTCTTCCATAAAATGTGGCATTGATGTTGAATTGTTATAAGATTATGTTAGTAATCTTATCTTAAGGTGAACTTAGGCCAAAGGCTTACTATCTAATTTTTCATTTTTATTATTTCTTTTTTGCCAAATTTACTTATTTTAACAATGTTCTAGGGATGTTAGAGAGAGAAAGAACCCTAGATCTCATGAAAATAATAACTGATGCTTATGATTACTTATCAGAAAATTTCTAAATCTCATATAAACTAAACCAAAATGTTTTTTGCTTTCTAGAGAAGTTATGAACTTGACTTCATTGACTAAGTCAAAGCTCAATTTATACATGAATACAAGAAATAGGAAGTTATACAATTGTTAACCCCGGTAACTCTACAAAGTCAATAGTCTCCTGTATGAAACATACTACAACTATCTATAACTTGGGCTAGTAAATTGGCACAACCATTCCAATAAACTTCCCACTACTTACTTGCACAAAAGAGACATCGCAGTATTATTTAATAAAAGAAAACACAACAAAATAACACGCACAAGCCAAAAAAAAAAAAAAAAAAACCTGAAAGCAAGAAAGAAAGAATCAACATGAGGAATTACAAACAAGCTTATCAACAGATTTGCTTCTTTCACTGTAAACAAATAGAAAAGGGAGTGATAACAAATTCTTTCATGATAGGTTTAGGATTTTATTTTTAGTTCATGTTGACTCAAAACGAAACGTTTAAGCAGACTTAATGTCAATGTATCTTGTGTTCCATCATTTGTTGTATGGTCCAAAGAGAAAGTAACTTAGGGGAAGATTTGAGTGTTAAGAAGCTATGTGCATAAAACCTTTTCAATTCTCTCTTTCACTAGGGGATATATGGACTAATAATTTGGTCGAATTCTGTTGTTTAACATTGTAAATCTTTGTCCTTGAAATCTTAAAGCAATCAGTTAAGGTAGTAACCATATTGATCTCCATCGCTTGTCTCTGACTTCTCCATTCACTATGCTTCTCACTACCATCTATGCAAAGTCAAGGTTCGACCATATGTGCAAAAATCTTGACTAACTCTTCCCATGATTACAGTTTACGTTCAAGTTTTTTACTGAGAAACCAAGGAAATTTGATCCGAAACATCAGCCACATGACTACAAATACTTGTCTGAATCATATTTTTAGAATATATAAGAACCTCACATCCACAGCATTGTTCCGTATTGTCCAAGAGGCCTCTTTATAAACCATAAGGATCAACATCAAAAGCCATCATGAAGGTGAGGATGGAACTGAGAGAAGTCTCATTAATCTTATGATTTTAGTCTGTTCATGTTGGAATTAAGGTGCAAGGAGGGAATATAATGTCGTATGCAGCCGATGACAAAACGAATCCATTTTGAACTTGTCCTACCTATATTGGCTGAAATTCTGTTGTATACGCAATATGTTGTGTATACTTAAGTTTGTGGGACCTGCCTCTACCTTTTCCTTTGTACATTTTACTGAGGATTGAAAGTGTATGATTTATATAAATTTCATCCATCAATCGCCATCTCCGGCTAAAAAATGTCCCGAATATTAGTTATACGAGTAATGAATGGCTTCTACAGTACAAAGACTTCAAGCTCGGCCATTATAGAGCCATTTTGAGTTTAAATTGAGTCCGTCTTAATATGTATAAACAAAAAAAAAAATTTAAGAAGGCTATCAAATATTTGTGTTTAGTTCAAGGCCTCCTTATACAATTTTCGGCACGAAATTCCTGGTGGGAAAATGAGGATCAAGGTTCTTAACTAAAAAAGCATTTGATTAACATGACAATATATGATTGATGAGGATACAAATATTATTTAATAACAGTAAAATTATTTTCCTTGCGATCTACTCTAGATTAGTGTGAGATATTAACATATATCGTGAGATATCATAGGAGAATGTGTGATATTAATATATGCATGGTGCACTTGAGTAATATTCCCAGAACTTTTCAAGTAAATAAATTGAATAAAAACAAAATTTATTTTTGGTGTAACATGGTGAATAGTTATGAAGCAAATTTTTAGCATTTGCTTTAAGAATCCCCAAAAAATACATTGAAATATTCTTCCTTCTCAGGCCAAACAAAAAATAATAGTGCTTCATGTAACAATTCTCCAAACATAGTCATGGATGGACTAAACAAAAATCAGTTTGCCAACAAATAAATATTATAGAAATCATCTGTCATCTTGTGTGAAATTATTCCAGACAGCATGCTCCTTCATCGCCTCAAGGTGTGCAAAATGTACTCAGCATAGAGGTCCCTGCTCCAAAATTTTTTACCATTCTTAATCGTAATCCAACCAAAAAGTAAGCTATTTTTCATTAATCTATCAATTTTTCCCTGCATCCACCATACAGGTGCTTGAAAAGAAAAAAAATGTAAAATAATCATATAATAAAAGATTAAATATATAAATCTGATTTAAAAATAACATTTTCGTTTGGGAAAAAAGAGTTAAATTTAGAAATTTTACATGTTATATCAAAACTTTCTTTTCCGACGAGTTATGTATAGATGTGGATATATTGAGTGTGGGGGCTTACATTGAGTATTGGATGGCTCCAAGAGCAGTCTCGGAGGGTAGGAAATCATTCACAGCAACCTTCTTGTTCTCATTCTTCTTATCTGCAGAAAGGCATTAAGGAATGCAATGCATCTCACAGATTAATTACTCATTATCCATCCATTACTGGATTCACTAATAAAATTTTCAATCATAAGGTATATAAATAAGAGGATACAATCTTCGAAGAAGCGGCGGATTTCGGACAGGCGATGAGGGGGAAGCTGGTTGATATCAGTATAATGTTTATACTCAGGATCGTCTGCGCATACTGCAATTATCTTATCATCCTTCTCTCCCTGGATCAAACATAAAAGTTCTCACAAGATCGGGTGGAAGACGACAAGTAAATATTCGATATATAAAAGTATTAAATGGGAATGAGTTAAAAAGAAAGAGGATGGTGCACCTGATCAATCATTGGCATTAATCCAATCGCCCTGGCTCGAAGAAAGCAACCGGGAAGGACCGGCTCCTGTTGATTCAATGATTCCATTAAATGGTGCGATGACACAACGAGATACCGTAATACATTTAGAACCGGCGCCCGATTTGATTTAAAAGCTTAAACACGACGAGCTTTGGAGCTAATATGTTGATTCTATTGGTATCAAGGTGTTAAAGCTTTTACTTTTGAGTTAAAATAAATAAATAAATAAATCGGTAGTTATAAATCACGATCATATGTAGGGTGTATTATTAGTAAGGCGAACTCCGAAGAAAATAACCTGCATGAGCACCAAGACATCCAGTGGATCATTGTCTTCACATAGGGTCCTGGGGATGAAGCCGTAGTTGTGAGGATACACCACCGATGAGTACAAGATCCGATCAACCTATGCACAGCAAATTGTGTCGAAGCAAATTCATAGAACGACAACACGGACGGGGATAAAACAGAGATTAGCCGGCTGGTTCTCGGACCATCCAAATCTAGTAACTCCATCAATTGGTGTTTTGGTACGTAGGAAAGTCGGCCTCACACGAAGTCCAATAAAATCAACACGTAGGTCTCCTTTTCTTTTATATACTAAAACTCTAACGTAACGAGTTGTTAGAATTGGATGGTTACAGAACCGTCTAGTTTCGCTTAGATCAACGTTATTTTCGGAATCCGCACCTTAATCAGTCCTGTTTTCTTGTCCAGTTCGTACTTGACCTTGCTTCCTTTGGTAATCTCAACAACCTGTGCCATCAATAGAACATGCAGTTCTCAGAGTAGGAATAATATACATCATGGAAATTTCTAAAAATTCCCTTGCTGCAAAAGTCTAGCCCCGGTTGTTTTATCAATAGGAGCTTTAAGAAAATTTGAGAAATACTGCAAAAAAAAAAAAATATATATATATATATATTTAACTTACGAAAAGAAGAAAAATGACCAAGTTTCAACAACAAAGAAAAAAAATAATTTATTTGCATTTTCACAAGAAAGAAGGACATATGTTAAATTTTGATCTAGAAAACACTCCAAAGTAATATTCTTAGTTATGCAAAAATCAGTGAAAAATTACAAATGTTTGAAAAATTGCCATAATAGGGGTAAAATAATAAAATGATTAGATTTGCAAAAGCTATATACATTCACCTTTACTTAAATGTCCTCTAATTTTAGGATGAACTTTCTATGATTATCATATTTCACCCATGGACTAACTAATTTTCCTTAGCTTTTGGTAATTTTCGTTTGATTTTACGAGATTTAGATTTTCATTTATAAACGATCTATAAAGTAATTTTTATGAAATTTCAAATTCTATGGTTTCATTTCATTTTAATTTCAATCAGTTCCAATTAATGGGAACATCCTAGTATTAGTTAAACAAACCAATTAAGTAGAGAACAAGAACATACAACGTTAAAGATAGCTGGAGCTTCAGGTCCTGCATTTGGGGAAAAAAAAAACAATGTTTAGTATAACTGATATTGGATTCACCATCTTTCACTTCATACAAATGCAATTAAATATAATTTATGGATGGATATATTACATTGTAGAGGAATAAAACAATAGAAAAAAAAAATGTACGTATAGCACACTTATTAAATAGGGATTGAATAAAAACCCGAGTAATCATTCTTTGGTTGAGAGGAATTATAAATAGGGAAATATTAATGCATAACAAGGTACATATATAAAGACTCAAAATAAAGAAATCACTTAGTTTTTTATATATTTACTATCTCATCAAATATATAATCAATATTGTAAAATATATATTTTTTTAAATATAATAATAAGTATTAAGAAATCGAGTAACGAGATCAGACTCCGAATATGGTATTTTAGATAGAGGAAAGGGTACCGATTTCGAGATCATGCCATGGATGTGCTGCAACTGATCTTCTCGAGAGTGATGAAAGAATCCTGGTATTCAGTTTCGGGGCAGGTCGTGGGGGTTGGAATCCATCCTCATTTGCACTTGTTTCCACCGGATCACTCATTCTTCACAAGACAACCAGGTGAAAATTACTACGCTATAACCATAGGAATATGGGCTAACAAGAAACAGGAAGAAAAAAAAAAAGATAACAAATTAATACCTGATGTTGTTAATGGAACCAGGGAGAATTGGATTTACGGACAAGGGAGAGATGGAAGATGAGACGATCAATGAAATCACCGTTCCTTTATATACTAATAATTTTAGTAGGGATGTGGAGAGAATTATGGAGTTTTGCCATTTCGTTAACAGGGCTAGCTTGTCCGTCCAAATTACAGACAAGTCAGCCCCTGCCTCCACCTGTTACACGAATTCAGCAATTTTCCTTGCTTTCTATTTTGAATAGCGTCTCTTCGTACACGTCCGATATAATTGGAACTATACTTTGGCCATTAAGAAATTTTCAATCAAATCACTAGACAGTCAAACGGGTTAAGGAATTAAAATATACCCACGGACATACCTTAACAAGTTAAATGGATAGAGATGGGTTCATTTTAATCTGTCAAATAACTTATTTCTAAAACACATATTTAATTGGTTTCGCTTAAATCGATTACACATAAATGGTGGAATTTGGATTTTTTTTTTTGCACTTCCATTATGTTATTTCCATCAGTTTTCTTAATCTTGATACTGTCAAGTATGATTGATGATTAAGATTACAAGATATCATGAGATAATTCAAAAATCTATCCAATCTCAATTACTAATGTGAAAATTAAAAGGATGAAAATGGGTAGAATCCATTTTCTTGAATAGTGCTAGATGATAATTGATATTCCCATTTATTGATAGAAAGTAGACATTGACAATATATAATAAAATATTTGAAAAAAAAAATCATAATACAAGCATAATACTTCTAATAAATTTAATGTTGAATATTTACTACATTATATATCTCTACTGATATATGCACAAAAATTATATGTATAAATATACATATGGTAAAGATCATGTCATTACAACACATGGGAAATATGCATATTAAATTACACTAATCTATAATATTAAAATATAATATATTAGTGAATATTCATCTCAATACCATCTAACATATAGTTTTAAAAGGCTAATAATCAAGGAACACGGTATGTTATAAAAAATAGTCGGGATAATGGTGCTAGTTTTCTTTTGGACATATACTTTCTCGTTAGACAAGCATTGTAAATAAATCATTCATATTTTACATGCAAGCAATTAATGAAGTAAAAAAATAAATTTTAGAATTTTATTATAACCAAATTACGAGTAACCAAGTTATATAATTATTTTTCATAGAATAGTAAGTAATTTCATCTCCTTTAGTTTAAAATTCTTGTAAGGGTCTATACATACAACTAGATGGGACACGCTTAAGATAACCAGTCAAAGATAGCAGATATTTATCCCAATTTTATTAATGTGAACACATATATACATACAATATATATCTATATATATATATGTATGTGTGTGTGCTAGAAAAATGCATATAATTCTTTCCCTAGAAGATGAAGGATGTGTGATGATATTCCTCAATTTTTTGTTAGATAGCTAATGACATGAAAACACCTCAGCTGGCGATCACAATCTTAAGTAAACCAAACTGTCTTGGTTCTTCCTACTTTGATGATAAGACAATTGACCTTGCCTTCAAACAACCTAACGTCAGTGAACGGGTAATTCTTATATTTCATGTCTTCAAATAGTTTCATCTTACATCTATCCATTTTAGTATTTTGGGATCCTCGTGATTCTCCTACACGCCGAAATGTGCTTGAAAATTGACTGCCATTAAACAAGTTAATTTGCAATCATTAGGACCATTTTAAATATGTATCATAACTTCAGTATAGCATAAGGTTTGTGTTATAAATTATCATAACATAATATTGATGATTGGATTTCATAGGTTCCACAAGGTAACAAATATAATTTTTAAGGATGTCGGAGGTGATTTTGGTATAAGCATTTCGATACTTAAGATAGAGATAGGAAAGAGAAAGTATATAATTTATGTAGAGTATATGGGTTTTGGAATCCTTTACTAGTAGTGATGATCTTTTCATTTATAGGTAACTTGGCTGAGCTATTTTAGGTAATGTTTTCATACTAGGTCGTAAATGTTGACCTAAATATGTGAGAGGGTAAGGGTCAAGGGTTTGAACTGAGATGGATTTGGATCGAACCAAGATTAATAAAATAATAAAAATATATTAATAATAGATCTAAATTCACTATGATACATTATAATATATTTCATGCACCTATACATTATAGACATATCTGTGATAAAATATTTAAAGAGACTAGTGTAAGAAATACTGTAAGTATTGGATGTTTACTAGTTTTTGTTTAGATTTTCATACATATATATCTGGTTCCATTATCTATGTGGTCAAAGGTAATAAAAACCATAAAGATGCATACCACAATCAATTATAAGATGTCTTATCTATTGTTACTTTGTAAGATTGCTTATATATTCTTACTTTACATATGTGTGTGTATATATAACATTTGCTGCATAATCATCATTTTTATTTTTCCCAATAATCATCATATTTAAAATGATGGAAATAACAAATGCTATTTGGTTGAACCATGCAATATTTACTTTAAAAATATTAAAATTAATGTACCGTTAGATTTAAGAAATCATAATTCTCTAAACCGAATCTACCAAGCATAATATATGTGCAAAATTAGGGCACAAACTTGTACACAAAATAGAGTACTGAAAGACTTTTGAAATTAATTTAACCTTTGTCTTTCAAGTCCATACCACCAATTCTTGAATTATTGACTCTTGTCTTTTTTAATGATGAGAGGTTTAAAGAAAACTAAATGTATATGTAACTTGGAGACCATGACCATATACGAGGTTAATTGCCTATTAACCTTTTGTTATTATTTTCAGTTTAGCTTATCATAAAACTAGAAATAATATTGTGTTCTCTACACATACTTTAAATATATTAAAGTCCATAATTGTATAAGACCACTTTAATTTAGACTTTATATTATATAATAGCAATACTATACAATTATTATTAATAACACATATAAACCCATAGTATTAAAATAAACCCAACAATCCCCTACTTGAGGTTATCTATGTAACCTTATAATCGTGTATAAACCTTATGAGTACTCAAAATTTTGCTATGATTCTTGAATGCATTTTTAAACAATTTGGCCCATCGATTATATCAACATAAGATCAAAGTAGGTTTCACTACATATGTCATAAGTGGCCCTTTAATGATCACGTACATTGATACAACCTAATTACATGGATTAAGTATGGATGTGTCGCATGAGAATTACATGTAATGTAGTCCAACGTATCTATTTCCAATGTATCTAACCTTAAAGCTTAATGAGATGAGTTCAAAAGTAAATTTCACAAGGATACCTCATTATTGAAAAATAACCTTAATTAACATTAACCATAATTGTGTAATAATTTGTATTAAAATAATAATATAACTTGTCTCAACAATAAGCACTAATGTAATATATAAGCTCCCACTAAAACTATATATCTTGAAAATACATAACACCTATACGAGTGATATGTTCATCAAAGATCTTAGGTGGTAGCCCCTTAGTAAGTGGATCTACAAACATAAAGTTTGTCTCAATGTGCTTTATGGACACTTGTTGATTTTGAACTCTTTCCTTTACAAGCAGGAACTTAATATCTATGTGTTTTGACTTTGTCAAGCTCTTATTGTTGTTGGAATATAGTATTGCTAATTTATTATCACAATATATCCTAAGTGATCTTTCAATATTATCCGCAATATGTAGCCTATTGACAAAGTTCTACAACCATGTTTGATGATTAGATGTCTCATAACATGCAACGAACTCTACTACCATGGTAGGAGAAGCTATAAGTACCTACTTAGCACTCTTCTAAGACACTGCTCCTCTAATAGGCTGATAGAATAACTTGATGTAAATCTCTTACTATCTTAACATCCAACAAAATCAAAATCAGAGCAACCAACGGTCTCCAACCGATTTGATTGCCTATATGTGAGCATGTAATCCTTGGTATTTTGAAAATACCTCATGAATTCCTTGGCTAACTTCCAATTGTCCATCCCTAGATTGCTTAATTATCTCCCTAACATTCCAACAATGTACGGAATATCCAAACGTGTACATACTTGAGCATACTTTAAACTTCCTATAGCTAAAGCATAAGAGACCTTTTTCCATTTCTTTACTTTCAAGGTCATTCTTGGGGTATTGACTTAGACTAAACTTACCTCCTTTAGCAACAAAGGTATGATCTGATTTACTATTTTGCATACCAAACCATTTGAGCACCTTTTTAATATAACTCTATTGTGACAATCCAAGCGTACCTCAAGAGTGATCTTGATGTATTTGGACTCTTAATACAAAAAAGGTTTCCCTAAAATCTTTCATTTCAAAGGGTCTCATGCAACATGTCCATATTGTTTGTGGTAAACAGTATGTCATCTATATACAAAATTAGGAAAATAAACTTACTCCAACTGAACCTACTAAACTTGTGATATACATAATCATCAATAACATTTATCTCAAAATCGAATGAGATAACAACTTGATGAAATTTGTGATACTATTGGCAAGATTCCTACATAAGCCCATAGATGAATTTCTTTAGTTTGCATGCCATTTTCCTTGCATCTTCCCAAACAAAGTCATATAGATCATTTCATTAATATTACATTGAGAAACATAGTCTTCATATCTATATGATGTAACTTAAGATTAAAATGAGTTATAAGTGTTATTATAACTCTTAAAGAGTCTTTCGATGAAACTGAAAAAGTCTCCTAATAATCAAAGTTTTCCTTTTGTGTAAAGCCTTGAGCAACTAGACATACTTTATACCTTTCTACATTGCCTTTTGGATCCCTCTTGGTTTTAAATATTCATTTATAACCAATGAGTTTTGCTCCTTCAAGCAATGGAACAAGGTCCCATACATTATTATCTTTCATTTCCTCATTCATGGCATCTATCCACTTTTGAGAATCTAAACTTTCCATAGCTTAGTGGAAGTTGATTGGATCATCTTCCATCATCCTAGTGCCATCCTCATGTTCCTAGGGAAATACAATGTAATCATCTAAAATTGCGCTTCTCCTTTCTGGAGTGCATCTCCTTAATGGTAAAGTTCTCAAGGTTATAAACTTTGTTGATCTAGAATAACTTCTTGAACCTAAATAGGAGGAACAAGGACATTATCTTGATTTGGAGTTACCTCTTGAATAATGTCAGGTATAAAAGTCTAATCATGAACATCATTAATGACAATTTAAGGAATATCAATATGATCCTTGTCAAAGATAAAATCCTTATCCTTATCTCCTCCTACAAACTCGACATCCTTGAAGAACCTAGCATTAATCGTCTCAAACATAACTTTATTTGTGTTATCATAAAACCTATAACTCTTGAATCTTTCAAAGTAACCAACAAAATAGCAACTAATAGACCTAGAATCCAGTTTGTTTTTGGGTGGCCTATAAGGCCTAACTTTAGCTAAACATCCTTAAATATGTAAGTGCTTTAGACTAGGCTTCTTGCTTATCTAAAGCTCATAAAGACTTTGATTAACTACGTTATAGATACTATATTGAGTAAATATGCTACAACTTTCAATGCTTCTCTCAGTAGTAATTTTGGTAAGGTAGCATGACTAATCATATACTTTACAATGTCCTTAAGCGTTCTATTTCATCTTTCAGCAACATTATTCATGGCACTAAAACTATCATGGTGTACTATAGGATGACACCGCTTTCCTCTAGGAATTTAACAAATGGTCTTGGATGCTATCCACTTGATCTATCATATCTATTATAATATTTGCCACCACAATTAGGTCTGATGTTTTTAATTCTTTTGTCATGTTGATTTTCAACTTTAGTTTTATGACTTTTGAACACATCTAGTGACTGTGATTTTTCCGAATTAGATATAGGTAGCCATATTGTTAGAAGTCATTTATGAATGTTATAAAGTATTGTTGACAATTCCAAGAAGCTATGGGGAATGATCCACAAATATCCATAAGAATGAGTTTTAAGACTTTTATAGCCCTATTGTTACCTAATCTCTCGACATTTATTTGTTTCCCTTTTATACACTTAACACATATATCAAAATCTATGAAATCAAGGGGATTGATAATATCATTAGATAGACCTTTTGAAGATGTGACCTAATTTCTTATGCTATAATGTAGCTGAATTCCCGTCAATTAAATTACAAACTTTTGTGTATTAATATGTAGAGATTCATTAAAAGAGGCAATTGTATTAAGTGATTAAAGATTATCATTATAAGATAAAGAATCAATACTAAATAATTTTGAATCATGAAAGAAACTAAATTGACTATTGGAAAATGAAAAGGTATAACCAAATTTTTCGAAAGTGATAATAGAAAATAAATTATGTCTAAATGATGATACAACAAATGTCTTACTCAAATCCAAATAATAATCAATTCTTAGCAATATTCTAAAGTTCCCTATTGCCTCAACTTCAATTCTCTTGTCCTCCCCAACATAGATGTGTTTTTCACCATTACTAGGCTTTTAATAACTCAAGCAATCCTACATGGGCACACTGATGTAAGTTACAGCATCTAAATCTATTCACCATGTGTGTTTGTAACATAAGCAAAATTAAACTTAGAACAAACAAAATTAAGAAAAATACCTTTCTTTGCATACCAAGCATGATAGTTGGTACATTGCATCTTCCTACGTCCTTTAGCATGACAAAAGAAATAAGTATCCTCAATTTGCTCCTTATGTTGTTTCTTTTAACTTGTACCGCAGCCACTTTACCCTTCTTTCTTTTCTCAATCCCTTTATTCTTAGATGTACTAGCTAAGTAAGCGCTTTTAGCCCTTTCATGGTTTAGTGTCTCTTCTTCCCATACAGTGTGAAGTGAGCTCATTAAGGGACTAGGAGTACTATAGCTTACCTTAAATTGGCTAAACTGTGCTAGAAGAGAAATCAAAACCAACTACACCAATAAGTCCTTAGACAAATCTAACTTCAATGCCTTAAGTTTTGAAGTAATATGAGACATCTTCATGAGGTACTCCCTAATGTTCTCTTTTCCTTTACAACTCATTGAGATAAGTTGTCCTAGGAGTATACTTGTTTCAATCTTTTCATTCTTGGAAAACTTCTTCTTAAGGTCTTGAAGGAAGTTCTTAGCCATTATAATCTTATCAAACATGGTGCTCTTGAATGCTTTTAGAATTGCAAGCTTCATGACTATTGGACTTACGCGATGTGATCACTTCCACTTTTCCATCTCTCTTTTCATCAGATGTACTCTTATCAGTGATAGCGGGAGAGTAATCTTTCCTTAATGCTAATTCCAAGTCCATGACTTCGAGAACAATCATTGCATTCTCTTACCATATTTTAAAATTAGTGCTATTCAATATAGGAGTCAAATTAATGTTGGTAGAGATATTTGCAACAAAACCAACAAATATACATAAATTAAAATAAGCAAATCTAAATTAAAACTCTTATAATAATTCAAATAATAGCAAGACCCATCACAAAATACCTAGCACAACAAAGTCTTCCTTTAGGCCAACTGTCTATTCACAAAGAAAACCAAATAATTATCACATATTTATCATCATAGGTTTATATGTAAGTTGGCTAAATATCAATCTTCCATCGAGCCAGCTAATATCCATATGATTTACATACATACAATCTTTTTTATTTATTCAAAACAAATAACTATCATAGGAGAGATCACTTTAGTGACACACTATTTTCATCATTCATCTCAAATAGTAAATAAAAAAATGGCCAAAATTTGAATCTGATTGCCGAAATTCAACTGTAATGTTCAAAATATGAATTTAATCGCACGGTCTTATGCAATATTCCATAGCCATTTAAATTAAAGAGACAAGTGGACCAGAAGTTTGAAGCAATTCTTTCAGGTCCAAGTCATATTGAATTCACATCTATGATTATGTACAACAGCAAGCAATAATGTTTCCTGCTTCATATAACAGAATCCTTGATAAAGTAAAATAATTAATAAGCAAGTGAATTCAATGAATTATTGAATTTATAGACCAAATAGTAGTTGCATGGCAACTTTAACACTTTCTCCTTTTTTTTCAATTATAGTAATAAAATTAGGGCAAGAAACATTCCCCAACTACAATGTACAGCCACAGGATCCAAAAGAATTATAACCTTAAAGTGTATGACATTGAAAAAACAAGAAGACATCATAATGTTACTAGGATAAATCGGCTATTTACACATCACGAAGTGGACATGGCCAATATTATATATGAATCAATATTATATATAATTCATAAGAATTTTAGCTTGATTCGAGGAGTTTCATGTCTGTTCTTGAAACGTGCAATATAATACATATAACCCACCAAAGGATTTTTTCTCGTGATTGCTTTTCCTCCATTGGCAAAGAAAGAAGTCGGCAACCGAAAATATTAATTTATGAATCCTACAAGAACAGTATATTCCTTGAAAACATGAATACGAATAAATTTATCAGTAAATCAAAACCTTAATTTCTCACGTGATGGCTTTGATACCACTTGTTAAAATTAAATAATCTTAATTCTTTGAACTGAATCTACTAAGAACAATACATATATAAAATTAGGGAACATCATGTATATAAAATAGAGTGAAAATGTATTTGAATCCATATTGGAAGACTTTTGAAATTGATCAAGCCTTTGGTCTTCCAAATCCATTATACCAAATCTTAAGTTATTAACTCTTATCCTTTCTAGTGATAGGAGGTTCTAGAGATAGAAGGTTCTAGAGAGCATAACATATGTATGACTTAGGGATTGTAAGCCCTACAATCAAAAGTTCATAGCCAAAGTGATCCTATAAATTTATTCGATCGAGCCTAGATTATATGACAAAATTAGAAATATTAATAAAAATGATCCCGTAAGTTTGAATTTAGGAAAATAAGTAATAAAATAATAAAATATCATAATATTGAATTGTAAATATATTACTTGTTATTTATTAGAAATATATAAAACAAGTTTTGATAACTAATGAATTGATAGAAATAAAATATGTGCACACTAAAAATTATAAAATAACATAAATATATTTACTTGTACTATATATGTATTTACATGTAGGTAAAAATATCTAAAATTACTTAAAATACCTGAAAATTTATAAAAAAATAAAATAAAAATAAAAAAGAAAAAGTATGGAAATGCCTAGGTTTAAGGCGTAGCATGCTAAGATTAAGTAGGAAAAAATTAACCAATTAAATTGAGTTAAATAGAAAGTAAAATGGAAAAAGATAAAAAACACTTAGCAAGTGGAAAATTAAACAAACACCTTAACCAACCTATAAATTCCCTACACTTCAATTAGAACTCATTTGGTTAGTTAGGGTCGAAGAAAAATAGAGAGAAATCAGAAAGAGAGAATTAAGTATTTTTACAAAAAATTAGAAAAATTGTGTACAATTAAGGCTTGTAAAACAAACTTATGACCGATGGCCACCTAAAACTAAATGGCTATCACCAACACACCCTACCACCACTGCCCCACCCTGCCAACAACCCTAGCACCACCGCTGGAGGTTGGAAGCTACCCAATCAGGTAACTCCGATTTCAATTTGATTTCGTTAAATTTAATTAAATTATTAAATGCATTTAGAAAATTATGAAATTTGATATTCTAAAGTTTTATGTATATAGATTTAGGAAAAAATATTATTTTGATGAATTTAAATTTAGAAATATACAGTATTTAAAAAAATCCCGAAACCTAAACCTAAACCTATTTTCGATTTATAAATAAATAGTCTTAATAATGTAGTTTGAACTCATAATTTTTGTATAGGCTATTGATAAATGTGCAAAATTGCACATTTGTCTTCACTTAATTATTGTACATTTGTATTTACTTAATTACTGCACATTTATGTATTTCATGATTCTTTTATTATGAGTTTATGTTTAGAACTCATGAAAAATATAATTTTCTTAATCAGTTGTATAAATAGCGAGAAAAAGGATCAAAAATATAACTGAAATAGTTGTGTATAAACTCATGTATTCATATTATGATTGTATGTCTTTTTATATGTGAGTTTATACAGTTTATAAAAGAAAAAGTCATTCAATTAGCTATCTAGTCATGTTCATAAGGGTACACACTTAAATCAGTTGCTTGTGCTTTGGTTTCATTAAAATCAGCATATTGGTTCTCTCCATGTTGCTATTTTTGTAGCAGATTTTCCAAGCAAACCAAACCCTACTAGCTCTTATCCATGAATAATAGCAGGCTAAGAACTCCAAATGATTGTAGCAACCAATTGAAGCAATCATAACTAGACCTAGGAACTCATTTGGAGAAAAGGAGATTCGAGATAGCAATAAACTCCAATTACAGTAACTTGCCAACTTGAGCAAACTGAGTTGCTGATTCTTCATCTCATGTGAAACTCAAGTGCACTAATTCTTCATCAAGTGGGAGCTGAATTGAGTTGCAAATGTTTCAACTTAGTGACTAAGTTGGGGATTTGAAACTGACAACCTCTACTGACTTTAGGAAATTTCACAACAGCCATGAACCAAGACATACATTTAAACAGCAGCTTGTGAGCACCACCATGTGACATCAACCTGCAGTAGTGAAGTAAAATTGATCGGCACCTGTCACAACAATTCAATCAACTTAAAACTTTAAGGGAGGAAGTTCTAAGACTATAATGTTTAGTGAGAATTTGTTCTTTCTTCATTCGCTTCCTCCAATCATCTTCAATGTTAGGTTTCAACTTTTCTGTTCAAGAAAATTGGTCCTCAATCAAGATGAAATGACACTCTTTACCTGAGTTTTACATGCCATGAGCAGTTACTTGAGCTTGGGAATTCCATAACTTGATCAAGTACCAGCCATCTTGAAATTTCGGCAGCCTGTGCAGCAAAGTATCTACACAAACAGCAACTCCAGGACTTGAAAGCTTTAAAGTCAAACCAAGCACCAAGCTACATCAAACAGAGCATATCACCGAGCTTTTATCACTTGCAAATACCACAAACTTGAACTTCAAAAGACCAAACAAAGCCTTTATGTGATAGCTGCAATTGAGCAACTAGCAAACTGAGTTCAGTCCATGACCAATTCAACTATCACGCTACAAGTTATAACCGAGCTGCAACATGTTGCAGCAGCTAAACTGAGTTGCCAAGCACCAATAAGAGTGGCCGTTAACTCCTAATTGCTGCTGTCTAAGTTCTTTCTTCAATAATCCACACAAACAATTGATAGCAACAACTCCTCGCAAGGAGCACAAACTCCAAGCAGCTGAATTCTAAGCTATCAGCACCAGCGCTTCAATACATCAGCAGTAGCTCTTCACATCTACACTTGACAATCAAGAAGCTCCATTAAGTTGCAATAGGGACTTTAGATCAAACAGATCTACAGCTAAAACAATTTACCATTTATCTAATTTAGCTAAAAGCCGAATGATTAAAAGTTCTTCAATTGATTCAGCAGCAAGCATTGGAGTCTATTTACTTCACAAGCTAAATCATTCCATGACGTGTAGCAAAACTGAGTTGTTATTCTCAATGTGATAGGAAATTCGTTTCAATCTTTTTGTTTATTTCAGGTCATGGATTTATAATAATTAGCAACTACAACCGAGAACTCCAAGTACATCATCCATAGCATCCACTTCACAAGCATACCAAGCACCAACAAGCTTCTCCAAGATTGCAGCTGCAATATGCCAATTTGAAACAAAGTAGCTCACTTGGTACTCTCCAAATTACACAAAACAGCAGGCTGAGAGCTACTTAACTGCTGCTGTCTCAACCTAAGCAACAGCAAAAACCGAAGAGCAATAACATCCCTTGCAGCACTCCAGGCAACCAACAAGTCAGTAGCTAAGGCACACGAGTCGACAACAACAGAGGACTTCAACAGCTGCAGCAACTTCAGCAACTCCATATAGTAGCCAAGAAACTCGAGCTTGCTCCAACTTGAATTTGCAGTAGTAGCACGTGGTAAACTCCATGCCAATTAAGCGCCCTAACCAAAGAGTGATGTTTTGAGTAGCATCTTGCTCCATGCAAGAAGCTCCACTTCACAATACCACGAAATAGCAGCAGCTTCACTCTAGCTCCGTAGGACGGCCATGCCAGATAGAATTCAGCAACAAGTCTAAGCCTCGGTGCAGCAACCAAACAAACTGAGAAGCTTCCCAGCAGTAAAGTTTGTTGCACTTGAAAAGAAGGCCACAGCTGCTGAATTGAGCAATTCCAAGTTGAGAACTCCACCTAACAGCAACAACTCATGACAACAACTACAACACTTCATGCAAAACCCGAATAGCGTCATGGTTTAACCGAGAACCAAGCACCAAGCCCCCCACATCAGAGTAGCCACTGATAAAAAACAACGGCTGCAGAAAACAATTTCAGCAGCACACTAAAGCCACGTCATCCTTGAGCTGCAATGTAATGAACTCTACGACCAAATAATTGAAGAGAAGCTTTCCTAGCAACTGTAGCAACTCCGCCGATCAATAGCAGCTTGGACAGTAGAGCAACTCCATGCCACAGCAGTTCGTGCACGTGACAAGCTACAATGTAAATGCAGTAGCAACCACTTGGAACATGAGCAAGTCAGAGCTTAAGCTGGTGAATGGATCAGGCACTTACGTGGGGTTTCAACGAGCATGAGATATAGATGCTTAACGGATTGCTATATTTAGCAGAAAATAAGATGCAGCACCATTTTATCATTGGACCATAACTTAATATTGAAGGCCCATCTACCGAAGCTTGTCAGTCTAGGAAGTGGGCCATGAAGATTTTGGAGGCCCCTTGCTACATGTGTAAAGTCAGAAAAAGAAAGTCTAGGGCATGAATAGAATATAGCTTATAAATGGAAAGAAGCAGTAGCTAAAAAGGGGGAGACGGAAACGAAGACTGAGAGGAAGATTGGGAGATATCTAGTAGCTTAGGAATTTTATTTTTTTTTAGAGAATATTTGAGAACGGAAATTGCATTTGGTGTTTACTTTATTAATTTTAATATGTTTACCTTAATTTCAGGACTTTAAATCATTTTGTTTTAGCTTGTTAGAAGACTATCCCAAGTTTCAAATGAATCGAGATTTGTCAATTTTGTATTTGATTTTGAGATTAAATATACCGATTGAAGTGTTTTCCCTTCCTTATTATTTCAATGTATATATATCTGAATTCATTTGGGTTTTGCAACATGATATTGTACTTAATTTATTTGAGTTTTGTATTGATGGATTTGATGAGTTAATGTGTTTTGTGTATTATTCCGATCTCCATATTAAATACTTGGTTTTTCTTTTTCTATTGTGTTCATCATCTAATTATTTAGTACTTGATCATTACTTTTTAGCTAGATAGAGTTATAAAATATTCAGGAGGATTTCGATAATTCGTGTTGAACATAACCTAAATTTTTTAAAATGCTCGTTATAGGAATATGCGGGTTTTAATTAAATTTATAAACTCACACATTTAATACGGTTGGAAATATGGTTCGAATTATGAAGATATGCTTAAACCATATTTTTAACTAGAATAATAATTTCAGTGTAAACGGATTATTATTTACACGATAATTATAGATAAATTATTTTAGCGAGTGAATTTATGATATAATTGGAATTCTACTACTCTCGAAAGTGAGCGAGTTCTAATGAGTTTAGTTAAATCCCTTTTAGTTAATTTTTAATATCGATTTAAGTCATCATATCGATTCAAATGAAAATAGATTTATGAATCTTAATTTGATCTTTTTTATCTCCTAAACCCGAGACCCTCGTAATATAACTAGAACATTTCGTTTATTGTTCATTCTGTTATTTAGTTTTTACTCACTTTTAGTTCAATTATCGATAACTTAGCTTAAGAAAAAACTCAAATAATTTAGTACTTAGCACTTAACTTCCTATTGAATACGACCTTAACTCACCGTTTGTACTACTTCCATGACCCAATACACTTATCGATTAACAAACTCACGTTTTCAGTTAGTCAGTCAAGCAGCTATTTGGAAGTATGTAAAACAGTGCTATAAAGAGATTTTTCATAAATTAATTTTTGAAATTTTTAACTAATTTTTAGGCCTTTAAATCATATGTATAAATAGTAAATTTGAGCTAATTTAGTGATTAAATGTATAAATACTAACTTAGTATGTAATTAGGTGTTTTAGGATGTTAATTTCTAATATAATATGATATTGATAGTATTTGGAGTGTTAGATGTAATTATTACGTGTATTATATAGTGTATATGTGCAAATTAAGAATATGAAAATTGGTAATATAATAAGTATAAAATATTAGGTTAAAAATGATAATATAATACTAATAGTAAAATATAGTAATTCTAATATGAAACTTAAATTTAAGTAATTATATGAAAAATACAAATTTTTTTCTCACATTGGAAGTAAATTCTATAATTAAGTTAGGATTATGATGTATTGTACAAACTAAAATACTAGTTAAGGACTAAATATGATATGTAGAATACTCGAATATAATGTGATTAATTTTATACTATGGTTCAGAACAAGTTCTTAGGGTTTTTGTATAACATTCGTAATCAAAAACTGAATTAGAACCTGAATCAAAAACGAATTCAAAAACTAACTTAGAATAGATTGGTAATAAGTAATATATATATATTTGGAAAATTGAGTTAAATCATAATTTAAAGCTCGTATATCATAAGGATAAAAATACTAAAAGAATATTTATATTATAGGAGATGCGAAGACGAGTTGACCTATAACAAGACTAATGAGCAAATTGAGGATTTCAGGTAAGTTAGGTTCAATATATTACTATATTTTTTAGTACCATATTAAAGTACTAGAAGACCTAAGATTGTATGTGATTGTGCATGTGCTTGTATGTCCCTAATTACTTGTTGAAAATTGATGCTGTGTTTTGGTGGTTTGTTGTGAATTAAGTGGTGTGAGATTATTTGGTTACCCTAAATTGAACTTTATTATAAGCGACCTAAATATCTTAATTAGACATGCATTGCAACCCTTTAGGGGATTGTTAAGATTCTTTAACCAAATACCACACCTTTGAAAAAAATAGCGCTGGATAGTATAATGGTTTTTTCTTTATCCTTAACTGAACTAATAGGAAAGGAGATCATGGTAAGAATAAAGCAATGGTTCAAAGGATATTCATGAGGGGAATTGTGTCTCCATTGCACAAACATGGGTTTAGTTATGAGTTGTTGTATAAACATAGAAACTCTTCAACTCGGATTAAAGTGAGTGAAATTACTTTAATTTTGTAATCAATTGAACCACGTTGTGTGATAGCATTCGCATGATTGCATTGCATTGGATTAATTATTTGAAAACCCTGTTTATGTTCGTTATGCATTCTTAAGTCTCCGTCCTGATTTATTAAGCTATTGGTTGCTCATACCCTTATAGATTTTCTTACAGGTTCCGATTAAGATGTTGCGATATAACTATCTTAAGATTAGTTTCTTTTTGAAGTGTTTTAGGGGAGTAAGAATCAACTAGCTGAATAATCGAATCCTTTAGTGTGTTATTATTAACTCTTATGTTTATGTACTGATCTTATAATATTTTACTTATCAAACTACTATGGCATGTAAATATTTTCTAGGATCGAAGACAATATAAATATCTTTATGTAATTATAAGTTAAAGTTTCTAGTTATATTTATAAATTTTATCAGTAATTATGAATGAGCTGTTTGCTTCAAAGTGAGGAATTGTGGATGCTTTGTGTAAATCATATCTACAATAGAAATTATATGGTCAGTTATTATCATAGGTTGATTTACATGATGTGACCGTTACGACTCTACCGCTTTAGCGCATAACAAAGACCATGACGACACACACACACACACACACACACACACACATATAACCTTAAGTTAACAGCTTGTTAACCTATTATTATTATTTACAATTTGACCCATCATAAAACTGGAAATAATATTTCAATCTGTACCTTAGAAATATTAAAATAAATGTACCTATTAACTCCAATTGCTTTTCTTTTTCTTACCAAACACAACATAACTAAAAACAAAGTCAAACACAGTAAAACTTCTATTTCTCTCTCTACTGCTTCACATCTACAAACTGCAAAAAAATGGGAACCGATGATAATATTTCCCCATTTCACACAATCAAAGTTAAAAACCCTCTCTCTCTCCTCTTTAAACACTTAAAAAACATAAGCCCAAACTCATAGACACCACTTCAATACATATAAATAATACTTAAGACAATCCATACCAACACTCATATTCAAATGACCATTTCATCATATTTCAAGGTTTTTTTTTTTAAGTTTCTTTCTCATTTTATTTCCTAGGTTTCATTAATGGCTTGTAAATTAACTTTGGTTTCTTCTTCTTCTTCCTTAATTCCAGCCCATTTTCTCTCCACAAAAGCCCTACCTTCTTCTTCTTAACCATCAAAGCTACTATTTTTTCTACTTTCACCTTGCTATAAGCCTCTTCACATTCAAATCATGCTCCAAATGCAACAGCAAGCCCTTTAATTTAAAATATAATGTATTGCAATAACACTACTTCTACTAGTTTGTTACAAGATGGTAAAGAAGAATACAGTGAACAAGTTTTGTTTTGTCTTCGTTTTTTTTTTTGGTAAATCAATGTATTTGGACCCCTTTGATATGAATGGGTTGATTGGTTACATTTGAATTGCCCAAGTCACATGGGTATAGATAGTTTGATGTCAAAACCAGTCTAACCCATTCTAATGGCCAATTTTCGTTGAATCGAATTGAACTAACCAAGTTAGTCTAAGTCCAACAACACTAATTTTAGGAAGGGGATAAACTTTTCAAGATCCTCTCTTTGACTCTAAATTATGTGGAGAGGTTCTCAAGATAGATTATTGATAGTTGTTAACTTGCCTTATCTAATCAAGTTGTTCTCACTTAGACTTTATTAAAGCTTGGGGCCCGTACTTGGCTAATATGGGCTTAAGGATCCAAGTTCTAAGGAGTGGGTTAAAGATAGGAGCAATTTGAAGATAAGAGCTTAGATTAGGCTTTTGATGAGTTCAATCAATCTCTAGAGAGCTTAGTTCTAATGAGGTAGTTCTTAAAGCTAAAACTTGGCTCAAAGTTTGATTTGGGATCCAATTTGGTTGATTTAGGCTCTGAGGGTTCATTCTACACTCTAAAGAGATTGGTCAATACTTGGAGGCTCACGTCTAAAATAACCTATTAACACTTGTCTCCTATTTTCATTAGTAATAAATAGGCAAGCAAAGTAAGCTCTTAGCAGGATCTTTAAGGTCCTATGACAAGCTACTATAAGTTCGCATATGAGCTAAGTTTGAATAAGGAACTACTTTACTGTGCTACCAACCTTGCTCTTGATATTATGGATTAGAGCCTTAGTTGGAGTTGAGTAGCCAAGTAGACGAGTTATTCAAGTTGGACCAGACATATGCTTTAATGATTGCAAAGTGGAGGAGACTATATGGGGTCTTTATCGAGCTACTGTATCAAGGGGTATACCAGGCTATGGAATTTCCAAGTTGCATTAGGCTTTTGTGCACCCCCAAGGGACCGAGCTATAGTGGCTTAATCTTAAAGTTAGATGAGTAGAATGATCCAATCTTGCTATAAGGTGATAAATTTAAGGTGCTGTGGCTTGCCTAAAAAGTTTTAATTTGATTTGTCTTACGCATGTTAATTTTAGTGCCTTTAAATCATGTTTAGAAGGGGGAATGGCATTATTCTTTATGGGCTCTCAATTCTTTAGGCTCTTTCTAATGGGAATTTAGTCAAATGTTTATTGCCTATAAACATCAATTGGGATTCCCATTTGCAAGTTCTAAATCCTTATTCCTTATAAAGTTCACCGTTTTTATTCCAAAACTACCCTCAATAAAAATAGAAAATTACAACTCCTACCCTCACGTAAAAACATTAAACATGCCATAGCATTCTTATCCCAAGAAATTAACTTTGCATATGCTTCGTCACTCTCAAGAAACCCCAATACATAATCATCCTTTGCCCCTTATGCATCAATAGTAAGGCAAAAACCTTAATCTACCGCTCATCAATCTTACCCAAGCCCTCCTCCATCATCGAGTTAGGGTTCAAAATGCCTAAGCTGAATATGTCATTGTCCTTTTGATAATATGAATTTAGCATACATTTTTTATATTTATTTTGTGTTATTTTGAATGTTAATTTAGTTAATTTTATAATATTTTGAGCTTAATTCGTTTAAATTTTGTTTTTAGGGACTTCATCATCATTTTATGAAGTTTTGAAGACTTTTGTTGCATTTTCGAGCTTAATTTAGATACAAGAATTGATCACATAATGAAGTGAAAGAAGTTTGGACAAAGAACAAAGTTCCAGGAGAAGACTACAGTCGGGGACCACGACTGTTGTCTCCACCTTTGCTCTCTACTTCAAGTAATTTTATCAAATTCAAAGTACAAGCACACGCCTACACTCCACAACCATTTACCTAGGGCTAAACATCCTATTACGAGCAAATTGTTTATTATTGTTAAGTTCTCTTTGTGAACTTAGCCGCACTTCCCATATATAAACTTTTAAGCTTAGGTTTTCATGGAGAGCACCTTTGGTAGAGTTGTAGGCTAGAATAACAGTAGGAGTCTTCTAATTTACTTCTTCCTTTCTTTTAGTTATATTGTTCTTTTGATTCATTCTTAGTAAATTATTATTAAATATAGTTCTTCTTGCAACAATTTGTTATTCTATCTATGATGTTATTCTTTGATGATTCAATTACATAGATCTTATTGTGGTATTTACCTAAGTTGCTAAGTTGATGGATGAGTTTGTGTAGAGATGCAAATTCTACAATTGAACGGACAAGTGTAATTAGAAGGGATTGAGCACACTAAGAGATTAGGTATTGAATTTCTCTAGATTAGAGTAACCAAAGGTAGGTAACCTAATAGAGAGATCCTAGTTCATGTGATCCTACGATGCTTTTTTAGAAGCAATTCAAATAGAGAAGGTCTTAAGATTAGGAAGAGGCTAGAGATGCAAGTCCGGCCAATTTAGAATTCGATTTCCATAAGTTTAAGACTTATGTATCTCTACATTCTAAGGAATAATTGAGATTGAATAGTTGCTTAGAACTAGAGAATATATAACAACAATTTACCAAGGAATATGAGGTATTTCTTTCAATTGATTCATGCTTGGTTATTAGTTTAGTTATTTTAATTGTTTTTATTTATTTTATTGTTCCTATTTCAATTATTGTCTTTTATTCATATGTCCTATTTAATTATAATTTTCCTTCTATTGTTAAGTTAAGTAATTAAAAATTTTAGGTTGAATCGCTAATAACTTAGGTTCTAACACACACGATTTGATATGAGATCGATACTCGGACTTACATCTGTTTTATCTATATTATAACTTGACTAGGTACACTTACCCGACGCTTTGCACATGTAATCAAGTTTTTGGCATCATTGTCGAGGAGGCAAAAAAGGAACCTAGTTAGATGTTAGCAAAAATCCTAATTTCAAATTGTTTTAACATTCTCACAATAATACTCCTTGCAATTCTTTTAGTATTTTCTTTATTAGCATGCTTTTTAGCTAGTTAAGTGTGCAATTATTAGCTAGGAAATTATGTAAAGGGAAGAATTCAACCATCAAGCCAACAATGTAAAACAATAGTGCTCCCAAGCTTGGTTTGGATTGTTTCAATTTTAGTTATTTTTGTTAGTTTTCTCATTTACTTTATTATTTTTTCATGAGTCAATTCAAATATCAAATTTTAAATAATTAATGTTGCCTTGCTTTGAATGATCTACTTTCATCTAAAATAGGTTATTGATTTATTAGTGCAATAGTAAATCTAAAGTTGTCATCTAATTAAATTGATAGTTGACCCGTTTTTGTGTTTTAGTTGAATCTAATTTCAAGCCTTTCAAAGGCAATTCAGAAATCGAGTTAAGGGAATCAAAATTGCACGAATTCAATACCTAGAGAAGAACACAATCAAGGTCTACGCCCATGGAGATGGACCATGTTCCCTATGTGAATATTTCAAAGAAATTATAGACGAGATGACCATAGGCAAGGACTATCACGAACTGAGGACGGCCTAGTCGTGGCAGACGCCGTATACTGTACAAAGAACCCGTGATTGGTTACCCTTCCAATCAAAAACTCTTCACACAATATACAAGGCTCTACAACCACTAGTTTCCAAAGAACATCCAGACTCACATGATATCATTACACAAGCATATTCATATAAAATTTAAGTTATAAAGCTTACATTACGCAGCGTTTAAGTATGTCTAGGTCTATAATAATAAGATAAACAAAAGTACATGAGTAGAAGTCTACATAAACTGTTCTCTCAGTACACATAACAGCTCGCTCTTGCCCAAGTCCCCAAGCTAACCTGCGGCATTCCTCGTCCTGTCTCTACGAACAGGCTATCCTGCAACAAAAGTCTAAAGGGGTGTAAGCCTAAGCTTAGTGAGCAAAACCCTCAACCATACCACAAGCAAGTTATAAATACATTATATTCAAGCATATGAATGTATGATCAACCAGTATGCCAAACAATACGTATAATTAACTAGTTCATATACGTAACTCAGATTTAACACCCTCCGAAGTCAGGGTTGGAGTATAGACGGCACCAATCAGATCCGGGTATTATACTAGAACTTACTTTACTACGGAACTCTACGTTCCGTACTTATATCAAATAATTCTTTTATTTTCAGAAAACTCAAGTTCTAGTATAATTGTGAGTAGGCCCCCGCAATCCATACTCACCCCTAAACGGAGGCCTCTAGACTCGACCCTTAGCCAGGCGGTTGGCGCCTCCAACGCATAGTGTTCCCGCGGGCCAGGGTAAAGTCATTTTGTACGAGGCACCATACAGAACCAAATAAATGAATAATATCAACCTCCGAATGCCCTCTCTTTACCTCCGTGTGATGTGACGGCCGGAATAGTATCCATGCTATGCATGTTAATGCATGTCCAAATTTCTTTTTATAGGCCGAGTATAATTAGGTTCAAATTATGCTATGACCATCCAATTGTGCACACAATCATTTTCTATTCTACCATGCAACAAACATAGCATTATCAATACTTAAGATAAGTTCACAACTCCAGACATACCAACATACACAAGCATTTCCCAAACCCCACACAATAGTCAATTAACAATAGTATTTAAGTCCACTATCTACAATCACAAAATAAGCATGGAATCATTGGGTAAATACTCACTCGGCCATGGTGATTTGCCCTAATCGTAGTAATCGATTGGGAGGTCCTCGTTCACCTCAAGGTCACCTGATCATTATGTGATAACAACGCTAATAAGTATTTGAATTAACTAATAATTCTAAACATTTAATTACCTAATTCTACTTAGACTACTATTAACTTTTACCCGGTAAGACTTTAATTTTAATCGTATGTAACTTTTTCGTTTTATTTCTGATATTTATGAATTTATAGTCGTTTTTCATCGTTTTCGAACGTATATTCACACGGTAATATCTGTTTTGGATGTTAAGACCTCTATTTTACATTATGAACTAAATTTATAGAAATTTTTAGCTATAATACTTAAGTATTCTTATTACTTATTTTTATAGCCTTTATTCCTAAATTCTTATAATTTAGGGATTTACTTTGTTATTATCAATTCATATACTAAATTAGGTATAATCTAATTTAGAAGGTGTATTAGGATTTACTGATTTTAGTACCTAATTACCTACATCTTTCTTATCTTTCTCATTTTCTAAACCTATGCTTATGTCATCGCTTACATCATCTTTTCTTTATGTCATTGCTTATGTCATCACTTGCTTATGTAATGGCTTATGTCATCATGTGCTTATGTCATCATCCACCTCATCATTTGATTACATAAGCATTACTTTATGCTTATGTCATATGTACATGTCTTATGTACATTTGTCTCTTACTTATACTTATGTACATATGCCTTATACTTATACTTATGTACATATACCTTATACTTATACTTATACTTATACATTTACATATACTTATACCGTATTTATACATGTATTTCTACTCTTATACCTATACGGTTGGATACGTATTTTTATACTAAAAATTCGTATGCCAAATTTTTCCTTAAGAAAATCCTCTCAATTTTCATCCTTTTGCATTTCTATGTATGTATTTAGTATAGTATACACATATATAGTTAGATATAGTCTTAAGTTAGGTTATGTACATGATAATTACTTATGTATAAAGGTTCACATGCTTGTATTCCTTTGGTATTTCTTTATGTACACATATCTAAGAGTACATACACATGTATTTCTTCCATTTCCTCCATGATTCTTCATTTTCTATACTTAAAGATGGAAACTTTGTTTCCTCTTTGTCAAGACATCACTAAACACCTAATTACTTATCTAATCTACCTAATTAACTAACTAATGAATAACATAAAGTAACATAAAACAACTTAAGAACATACCTTTAATTGTGTTGAAGTTTATGGAGGCAAAAGGCAAAGGAATGAAAGTAAAAGAGGAGGGGGAGTTCACGGCATGAAAGGGAGGTTTTGTTTCTGTTTCTTTTGTTTTGTTTTCAATTATGGAAGACAACAAATGGTGGGGCCTAAGGGAGATAATTGTGAACGGCAACACTAAGAGAGAAGGGAAAAGAAAAATCAAAAGGAAAAGAAAAGAAAACCATCATTAAGAACTAAGATATTTTCCTTATCTCTTAAGACTTTTGACTTTTCAAAATGTTGACTTTAGTCAACATGTGTTGACTTGGTCAACCCTTTGACTTTGGTCAACATGCATTACCTTAGTCAACATTCCTTAAGTATGTGTAATTTTGTGCACATAATGTAGTAATTAAGGGAGATTAGAGGAAAAATGAAGGAAATGAGGGGAAATGAGATATTTGATGAATTGATTAGTAAACATTGTTGATGAGATCTTACTTTAGGTCTTTATAGCCTTATATCTCATTTGATAAACTACTTTGAATAACAAATGCAAAAAGTACCAATTTGAGTGTTAAGGTTCACTACATATAACCTAATCTTCAACTATTACCTTAACTCTAAGTGAAACTATCTTAATCACTTACTTAAGAAGTGAATATAATCTATGACTCATTATCTTAATTTCTAATGGATTACTTAAGGATTCAAAGCATATAAACATGATTGAGAGTCATCTCTAACCTTTTACTAGTGAATTGGACAAAAGATGAGCATTATTTTATCAATTAGGGTTTTAGGGTATATCATGTTGGATTAGTGCACATATGTCTTTAAGATAATCATTTTTAGGGTTTCTATCACTTTTGAATAAAATCTTTAGCATTTAGAAACATTTAGGGTAGAAAAATTCTTTATGCGATTGAGTGATTCTTTTAGGGTTTTCACTTTCATTAGCCTTGTCGAGTCCTAAATGTTCTAACATAGTCGAGTCTATTACAAAAACTAAGTTGATAATTTTAGGGGTTCACAAGGACCATGCCTACGAACCTCACCCATGGTCACAACTAGTATGTGAAAAAAAAAAAAAAAGAAGAAACACATGGGCTACAGCAACATTACAAGGTTGTGGACCATACTTGTAGTCTGTTACAAATTCAAAGACCATAGGATAAACACTAAAACTTCATTCTAAAACGTACTCTTTCTCTCTCTAAAAGCCTAGTTTCTCTCATTTCTCTCTCTACACAGTCCTTAAATCTTCACGAAACTTGACAATCTGACATTGCACACTATGACATCAAGGTACATACATCATTCTTCTTTAGTTATTTTCTTAGATTTGCAATTAGATTGTATAAATATTTGATTTTTGATGAAGGTTTTATGAAGAACATCTTTGAATGCATGTATAGAGATCTTGATCTCTAGGAGTGATTTTGGAAAATTAATATGACGAAAAATGTTTTCCATTATGATAGAGTACTGACTACTAGACCCTTCCCCCATGCCAAACTTTAAGGCTTATAGGGACTGATTATGAGAATCCTAGTTGCTTCGCTCAGCTATGACAAGCTCATCTATCAGGAAGGCTAGATAGCAAACACTCTTAGTACTTTGCTCGAACATACACTAGTTTACTCAATCTCACATTTAGATACTGGGCACTTAAATGTCAACCTATCAGATTCTAAGAACTCTAATGCAAACCTATCAAGTGTCAAGGCCGAGGTCCCTATCACTGATCATTGCACTCTCCTCTCCTACTCTATTGAGCTATTGCCTCACTCAATCACCTCGGAAGCCGTCAGTACAACTCAACAGCAGCACTCCAGCACCCTACTATATTCAATATGGTCACAATAACAATGTGCTACCTATCATTCTCTTTTCCTAACATTGTATTATATTCCTTTTCTTTAATTGTCACATAGGCCCATTTGAGTTGTACTATGTTACTTATTTCTAACATTGCCCATTTTTGTAATTTCATTGTTTTCTTTATTGCCTTAATGGCTTACTATAAATAGTCCTTCTTCTTGTAAGCCATAATTAACTTTTACCTCTTTATTAATAAATATTCCTCTTGTCTTTACGAGATGCCACTCTCCAATAACATATTTCCTTACTCTTATCTAATCTTGCTCATAGCTTGAGATTAGTGGTGAGTGAATCGTAAGATTTACTTATGTATCATATTAAGTAAAGACTAAGTCATGTTGTATTCATTGGTGCATCATATTTGACAAATAGCTTCAAGGAAGCTAATGTGTTTGCTGACCCATTTTTTCTTTTTCGATATCTCAAAGGACTTACTAGTTACCTTCCCTTAAGTAAACCCTAATGATTAACTCAACTCCTAGGCACACCATATAATCCTAGTATTATAGCTCGAGGTTACAACCGATAGTTGAGTATTATGGTGATCGATTCTTGTGATAGTTGTATGCTCTACTGTATTATGTTTCTCTATTGAAAAACAGAGTAAGTGTTAAGGTTATTGTGTGAGATCATGTTTAGTGGAGTTGTGTGGAGTCTTTTTTTGGATTGTAAACTTGTTGAAGCCTTGTTGAGAGAATATTGAATCCTAGTGTACAAGGAGAAATAGGGGATGCTGAAAGTGACATTGTGGGATGAGGTCATATTGAGCAACAAACCCTACGAACTAAATATGAACATATACAAAACCTTACTGTTATTGTAGCTAACTTAGCCATATTTGTGCAACATTTAGTGGAGACCTGACAACCAAAAGGAAATGTTGAATGAAGATAAGGTATATGAGATAGACCGAGAGGACTTAGTGTGGAAATCTAAGCTCCCAATGCTATGAATGCATTACAAGTCCAACCTATCCAAGTTGAAGGACTTGTACGTTGAAGACTTGAGTTAGGAGAAGTTGAGAACATGGAAGATGTAAGAGATGAAGATGAGTAATTCCCTGAGTATGACGAACGTAAATTCTAAGCTCCTAAAGGGACTGAGAACATTAAGGTGGAAGTTCCAAGCTTCTCTAGATCTAATACTACTGATGAGTATTTAGATTGAGAAGAGAAGGTTGAGAAGATTTTCGACTTTTATGATTATGAAGACTTAGCACATATCTGTATAGTAGCCTTAAAGTTTTCTAAATATGTAGCAATGCGGTGGAAGAAATTACAGACCATGCGTCAATGAGTTTGACGAGAAATATAAACTAGGAATGAAATGAAATGAGTTTTGATGAGTAGATTTGTTCCAAAACACTATGAGCAAGATACTTTCTGACATCTCCAAGAACTTAAGTAAGGTAGCCAATCTATGGACGAGTATGTTTGAGAGTTCTAGTTGTTAATGATCCAATATAATCTTAACGAACTAGAAGCACAAATGGTGGCAAGGTTCATTTTTGGCCTAAAGCCTGAGATTGGTACTATAGTAGAGGTGCAGATGCTTAAGAACCTTGATGAAAGCATCCAAGTGGCAAAAAGAGTTGTAAGGCAGAGGTGAAGTCAACTAAGCCGAACACTTAACAACCAATCTAGTATACCGAGTAGATTTGGCATACCGATCTGACCTTCATATGTTCAAACTCAATGATAATGACCTCTTTACTACTTATAAAAGCTACTATTTATAATATGTTCTAAAACCCTAGTGACAAAAATGTAAATAGTGTACAAGGCCTTAAACCTTAAAGATTAGACCTACAATTGAAATAAGGAAAATATCTACAAATGTACAAAACTGTTCATTTAATAGGAAGGTCAGCGTACGAGTCATCCGAGTTGTCTTAGAATAAATACGATCCAAATTGAGTAGGGTCGATAGTTAGAGGTCTTAGTTTAGGTCAAAGTTACTAGAGTCATGCAATGCTTAGCCGAGTTGCCTATAAGGTTAGACTACAGTTGTCGAGCTTTAGAATTGGTCAGCACTAGATTTTCGTACCATGTCGAGCTGTTCTTTGGACATGGGACCTCGGCTTTTTGGTCCCTAGTATTCTCGGTAGTCGATAAAGCTATTGTCGAGCTATCGTTCTTTCCTTTCTCAAACTTCTAGTATCAGCTTAGCCTTGACAGGTGTGAGCTACTAAAATTATGTTTAGGACAATCGAGCCTAAATTTAAGGCCTTTAGGGAAAAGTTATCCAACTCAGCCCAAACTTTATAACTAAGATAGAAAAGTTAATCAAACTGACTTAGTGAAGTTAGATTTTGGAAATAGCAACCCAAAATCTCAATTATGTCCCTCGAAATATGATTATTTAATATAGTACTAAATTGCTCAAAATCCTTAAAATCGAGGTCGGAATGTGACGAAAACTTAGAGATAAGTTAATTGAACTATAAAATGAGATAATATAATATAATTTACTATATGAATATACACGTACTGTTATGAATATACCCGATATATAATTATACCCGTAAGTTAACCCTAAATTACTTAAATTATATATATTATGTGTTGAATTCATAAAAGTAATTAAGAAATATATCCTAAAAACAAAAGATATGTTAGAAGAATTACTATATGAGTACAAATATATGTTACACATGATATGTCTATGGAATATATATATTTATGTAACAAATAAGTGATAAATATTAACATATTATATATATAATTATCAATTCACTTAAAATTAATCCAAAACACATCCACTTGCAGCTAAAATATTTAAGAGTGATGAGGAACAATTCTAAATTCAACCGTAGTAATAAACAAAGCAAGGAGAAGGTGAGTCAAAAAGCAATTGAAGGGAAAAAGTGCACCTCCTTTTACGACTCCTGTTCGGGGCATAACAAGTGGGGCAGGTTGACCTCAGCTTATAATAGGCCTATCGTAGCTTAGAAATAGTCGTAGATCGATTCCTATTAGCTTCAGACATGTTGCCAATCAATGTGTGAACAGATGCGTGATGACTATTAAAGGTGAGAGCCCATAGATTGAAGTGGAGATTACAAGTGAAGGTGAAGAGGGGGAAGATGCCGAGTAGTATTATAATGAGTTCTTAGAGGACTTAGAGGCCATTACCTGAATAGAGCAAAGGGAGCAATACCTCAATATGGTTGTTCAAAGAGTTCTCAGTATAGGTGTTGTGAAGGAAGGTAAGTAACGGGAGAACCTCTTCTACAGTAATTATCGAGTGAGTAGAAGTTTGTGTACTTCAATCATTGATGGGGGTAGTTGTACCAATGTAGTAGTGTAAGGAGTGGTGAAGAACTTGAAGTTGCCAACCTATCCTCACCCTTGACTTTATAAGACCCCTTGGCTGGATGAGAGGTGGAATCTAGGTTATAGAGCAAGTGAAGGTGCTAATCTCCATTAGAGAAAGGTACAAGGATGAGATATTGTATGATGTTCTACCAATGTGCACTATGTACATAATGTTAGGCCAACCATGGCTATTTGATCTTAAGGTACTCCACGATGGATGAAAAGAGGGTTATGCTAACCCCAATGAGCCCTATAGGAGTCCAGGAATCACAAGAGAAGATTTGCAAATCCTTACAAAAGAAGTCCCCAATGATTTCCCACGCGCAATTTTCCAAGTATGTTAAAAGGAAAGAATTTGTATTATTGTTGATTAGCTGAGCTATTGAGAGATTACCCTCCATAAGAGGCATAAAGCACTACATTGACCTCCAACCTAGAGCTGCTCTACCTAACCAACTTACCTACGAGCTCAATCCCAAGCAGGCAGTCGAGTTGAAAAAGCAAGTGGATGAGTTGGTTGAATGTAGATATGTTAAAGAAAGCATGAGTCCTTATGTCGTACCGGCTGTCATAGTGTTGAAAAAGGATGGCTCATGGAGAATGCACATCGATAGTGGAGCTATCAACAAGATCATTGTCAAGTACCAATATCCAATTCCACGATTGGATGATATGTAAGGATGAATTACATGGTGCACGGATATTCTCGAAAGTTGATTGAAGAGTGGCTACCACTGGATTAGAATGAAACCCAAAGATGAGTAGAAAACTGCTTTCAAGACAAGGGATGGTCTTTTTAAGTGGTTAGTAATGCCGTTTGGACTCATAAACACAACGAGCACCTTCATGAGACTGATGAACCATGTTTTGAGACCTCTTATTGGTAAATGTGTTGTTGTTTACTTTGATAATATCTTAATGTATAGTGCCAACCTTATATCTCATGTTACACACTTTGAGGTCCATATTTGATTTCCTCCATACTAAACAATTGTTCGGCAATCTGAATAAGTGTACCTTTTATCAAAGGGAGATAGTATTCCTTAGATATTTTATATCAGGAGGAGGTATCAGGGTTGATGACGAGAAAGTGAGACCTAATCTTGAATGGCCGATGCCGACTAGTGCTTCCGAAGTTAGGAGTTTTCATAGTCTAGCTTTATTTTACGGAAGATTCATTCGGAACTTTAGTTCCATAGTAGTCTCATTGACCAAGATAACTAGGAAGAACTCTAAATTCAAATGGTTCGAGAAAGTTCAGAGCAATTTTGAAGAGATCAAATCTCGGTTGACTTTCACCCCAGTACTGGTATTACCTAACATTAGCAAGATTTTTTAAGTAGATTATAATGCACTTGGAGTAGGTATTGGTACTGTTCTTACACAAGAAGGCCAACCAGTTACGTACTTTAGTAAAAAACTTAGAGGTGTTGCTCTGAATTATTCGACATATTACAAAGAGTTTTATGCTCTTATTTGAGGACTTCAAAACTGGCAACATTACTTGTTGCTATAAGATTTTATTATCTATACAGATCATAAGTCTCTCAAGCATCTTAAAGGCCAACAAAAACTCTCCCATCATCATGCCAAGTGGTAGAATTTCTGGAAAACTTTTGTTATATCATTAAGTATAAGAGGGGAAGTGCAAACATTATAGTTGATGCCATTTCTCATCTACATGCTCTTATTACATCGTTACAAGCTAGAGTACTTGGATTTAGTACTCTACCTAACCAATATGAGCATGACCTATACTTTATACCCCTAGTGGCCAAGTGAAATTTCAAAGGAGTAGTGGATAAGTTCTACTTAAGCCAAGGATTTCTGATGAAGGGAAAACAAGTATGTGTACTTAGCAATTCTACCAAAGAATTACTTGTTCAGGAAGCCCATGTTGGGGGCTTAGCAGCCATTTTGGTGAGAAGAGAATTATCAAGCTATTGCATGAACACTTCTATTGGCCAGGATTAATGAAGGACGTACGTAAAGTTCTTGAATGTTATAAGGTATGCTAGCAAGCTAAGGGAAGAAAAGAGCTATATAGAGAATACACTCCTTTACCTATACTTAAGTAGCCATAAACCGATCTAAATATGGATTTCATGGTCAACCTATCTAGAACACCTCGAAAACATGATTCTATTATAGTGGTGGTTGATCGATTCAGCAAAATGAGCCACTTCATCCCTTGTCACAAAACTAATGATGATGGGAATTAGCTTACCGGACCTTTGACCTACAGCCGAGCCCAAGGACTAAAGGGGTTGGCACGATAAATCCTTCTGTTCCAACCAACCCCTGCCGAAACCAAGTACTTCCTTGCCGAGTCACCATTCATGCTAAGTCGTATGACTGCCCATTTTTTTGTAGTATGCCGAATGGAGGATTACTCATTAGCGCCGAGTCGACCAAATACTCGGCATCTTCCTTACCAAGAAGCCGAGAGAGAAATTCCGGACTAACTAAGCCGTCCTTGCTCGAACAAGCCATTTTTCTATTTTTTTTTATCCGCATCTTCTAACGACCTCACCAATATAGCTTCGTCACATGTACAATATCATGTACAGAATCTATTACACCAATAACTATTTTTCTTGTATATTCATTTTTACTCTTTTATATCTTATACATTACTTTCTTAGAAAATGCCCTTTTTGTCTTTTCCTTTTTAAGCAAGTTGTCCTAATTTATGGATATAAATACCCTTGTACTTTTAGCTGTAGAGACATCGGATCATTCATAATACACTTTTTGAGTACTTTTCTTCCTTGCATCAACACTGTTTGTTTACTTTCAGCATCACTTTTATCCTATCCCTTAAGCAAAGTTAGGTAGCGAGTAACCTTACTGGATCGATTTGTACGTTATATCGAATTGTGCTGTAAGTCCTCGGAAGTTCCATTGATGCGTCATATCCTTTAAAGCTGTTCGTGGGTTTTACTTACTATTTCATTCTTCATTTTTGCCATTTTCACACTTTCCCCATTAATCATTTTTCGAGCTTTCTCCAAGCTTGGACCTATCCAGCGACCGGCCTTGTCTGTTCTTAGTCACGGTTCGCAATATCTTGGTATCAAAGTGGAGATTTTGTGTAAATCGTACTAGTTCTTTATGAAGTTCTGTTATACTCTGTTTTGCGTATGTGAAACAGAGCAAGTTACTATGTTCGATTGACTGCAATGTTGTTAACTATTAAATTCTTGAAGTGTGTTTGAGCTTTAAATCTGTAAGGAAAAATGACAAACCCAAGTATGAATGTTGGTATGGGTGATGACAATGGAGTTGTCCACCATGGATGACAGTTTTAGGGAACTCCTAGAAGCATTGACGAAAGACTTGATGAGGTAGTTAACTCCTTACTAGATTTGACTCAAGTTGTTCATGCACTGTCTTATCAACCCACTAAGGCCACACAAGACACTCCCCAAGCTGCTCAACCTAGTGCTGAAGAAAGATGGAACCTGGTGGATGTATGTTGACAGTTGAGCCGTGAACAAAATCACGATCAAGTATAGGTATTCAATCCCGAAGCTAGAAGACATATTAGATGAATTGAGTGGACCCAAAATTTTCAATAGGATTTATCTCAAGTTCGGCTACCATCAAATCCACATGAGGTTAGGAGACGAATAGAAGACTACATTCAAGACTTGACATGGACTTTACGAGTGGGTGGTCATGCCCTTCGGCTTGTTAAATGTCCTGAGCACTTTCATAAGACTAATGAACCATGTGCTAAGGCATCTCATAGGGAAGTGTATCATGGTGTACTTTGACGACATCCTAATCTACAGTGCTAACATGCCAAATCATTGTCAACATCTCTAAGCAATCCTAGATATCCTCCATACTGAGAGACTATTTGGCAATCTAAAGAAGTATTGCTTTGTCAAGAGGAAGTGGTACTCTTAGGTTATGTAGTTAGTAGAAGAGGCCTGTAAGTCGATGATGAGAAGATCCGAGCAATTGTTGAGGGGTCAACTCCTACTACTTGTGTCGACATGAGAAGTTTCCATAAACTAGCTTCATTTTACAAAAGATTTATCAAGAATTTCAACGCCCTCGCTGCACCACTTATAGAGTTAACAAAGAAGAACACTAACTTCTAATGGGCAGAAAGGGAGGAGAGGAGTTTCGCCAAGATAAAAGAATGATTAACTTCCGCCCTAGTGTTAGTATTAACTAACTTCGATAAAAATTTTTAGCTGGAATGCGACGCATCAGGCATTGGAATAGGCGTTGTCTTGATGTAGGAAGGCCAACCAATTACCTTCCATAGTGAAAAGCACCAAGGACCATAGCTGAACTACTTCGTGTATGATAAGGAACTTTTGGCATTGATCCAAGCAATGCAAGTATAGCAACATTATTTACTACCAAAAGAATTTATCGTATATACTAACCATGAGTCGTTGAGGTAACTTTGAAGTCAAACCAAGTTGTCGAAATAGCAACAAGATGGGTTAAATTCCTTAGAGGATTCAATTTTGTAATAAAGTAGAAGCAAAAAAAGAGAAACGTAGTTACAGATGTTCTTTCGAGGAGGTATGTGCTTTTATCAGAAGTGTAAACTCGACCATTTGGGTTTGCAAGTATTAGAGAACAATACTTCAAAGATTCACACTTCGGATCTATAATTTCACGATGCGTTGATGGGAGGACAGTGGACGAGTATCATGTGGAGGATGGCTATTTATTTAGAGGCGAAACATTATGCATGCCAAATTGTTCACTAAGGGAGCTACTGATCAAGCAAGCTCAAAGTGGAGGACTCTCCGAACATTTTAGAGAAAGGAAGACCTATAAAGCGTTGAACAGCCGCTTCTTTTGGTCGAGAATGAGAAGAGATGTGCACTAAGTTGTTGAAAACTATGCCATTTGCAAGAAAGCCAAATGTCAAGCCAAGCAAGGGAGAGCAATGCCCCTATCTATTTTAATGAGACCGTGGACTGAATTGAGCATGGACTTTGTCTTCGGACTACCATGAACTACTTGAAGCAAAGACTCTATAATGGTCATGTGGATAGGTTCAGTAAGATGGCACACTTCATGCCCTGCACCAAAACTAACGACGCTCTAGTTATTGCATCTCTTTTCTTGCAAGAGATTACATAGGTATACGGTGTACCAAGAAGTGTAGTCTCCAATAAAGACTCAAAGTTCTTGAGCCACTTCTGGAAAACCTTGTAGCGTCAACTGGGAACCAAATTACTCTTTAGTAACTCATGTCACCCCCAAACTAATGGCTAAACAGAGGTGGTTAATCGTACTTTGGAGTTACTACTCCGAGCGACAATAGGTAAGAACTTGGCTAATTGGGACGTCTACTTGCCTATGGTTGAGTTCGTCTATAATTGAACAATACATAACACCACTAAGCAAACTCCCTTTCAGGTAGTCTATGGGTTTAATCCTGAGTTACCCCTCGGCCACACCCCTGTACCAATACCTATGCAGGAGGACCCCAACGCATCGACTAGAGCACAATCCCTTCAACACATTTATAACAAGGTCACTCGACACATCGATTAAGCTGCTAGAAAACTGCGAGAAAAGACTAAGGGTAAGACAACTAAACGATTTCAACTGGGAGACTTAATATGGTTGCATCTCAACAAAGAGAGGTTTCCAAACAAGAGGAGGAACAAATTATCTACAAGAGCGAAAGGACCTTTCAGAATCTTCTAGAAAATCAATGATAATGCCTATAAGTTGAAATTGCTCGAGGACTATAGGTTTTCTGATGCCTTCAACATTGCCGACCTCAATCCGTATCACCCTGACGGAGAACTGAGTGAACACCATTCAGATTTGATCCCAAATCCAAAACAACTGGGAAAGGATGATGTGAATCAAACTACTAGACCTCTGACCTGCAACCGAGCTCAAAGACTAAAGGGGTTGGCACGACGAATCCTTCTGTTCCAACCAACCCCTACCGAAATCGAATACTTCTTTGTTGAGTCACTTTTCATGTTGAGTCGTATGACTGCCCATTTTTTTGTAGTATGCCGAATGGAGGATTACTCACTAGTGCCGAGCCAACCAATTACTCAGCATCTTCTTTACTGAGAAGCTGAGAGAGAGACTCCAAACTAACTAAATTGTCCTTGCTCGGACAAGTCAATTGTCCGTATTTTTTTTGTTTGCATCTTCTAACAACCTCGCCAATATAGCTTCACCACATATACAATATCATGTGTAGAATCTGTTGCACCAATGACTATTTTTTTTGTATATTCATTTTTATCCTTTTTGTCTTTTCTTTTTTAAGTAAGTTGTCCTAATTTATAGATATAAATACCCTTGTACTTGTAACTGTAGAGACATCAGATCATTTATAATACACTTTTTGAGTACTTTTCTTCCTTATGTAAACACTATTTGTTTACTCTTGGCATCACTTTTATTTTATCCCTTAAGCAAGGTTAGGTGGCGAGTAACCTCACCAGACTGATTTATACGTTATATCAAATTGTGTTGTAAGTCCTTAGAAATTCCATTGGTGCATCATATCCTTTGGAGCTAATAGCTTTTGCTTACTGTTTCATTCTTCATTTTTGTCGTTTTTGCACTTTCCCTATTAATCCTTTTTCGAGCTTTTTGTAATCTTAGATTCATCCAGCGATTGACCTTATTTGTTCTTAGTCACGGTTCGTAACAAATGATGCTTTATTCATTACTAACCTTTTTTTATAGGAGATTATACGGCTACATGGTGTTCCAAGAAGTATTGTCTCATATTGCAATTTGAAGTTTGTGAGCTTCTTCTGGTAAACACTATGGAAGAAGCTCAACATTAACCTTATGTTCAATACTCCTTACCATCCACAAATAAATGGCCAAACAGAGGTTGTAAATAAAACTATAGGCAACTTGCTTCGAGCTACTATTGGTCAGAATTTATGTGATTGGGATCTCTATCTACTGTTCATAGAGTTTGCTTACAATTGCTCTACCCACAACTCAATAGGAAAGTTGCCTTTCAAGGTTGTATATGGGCTTAATCCGAATTTGCCACCAAATATGATTGTTAGCCTAACCTCTTCGAGAGAAAGTCAGTTTGATCTATAATGCATCAAGGAATTCTAGAGACTACATTAGAAGGTTACTAAGTAACTAGCCAAGGCGGTTGCTCAATAATGAGAACAAGGGAATTGAGGACGAAAGCATGTCATTTATAACCCCGGAGACCATGTCTGAGTTCACCTCAGTAATGAACAATTCTCAAGATGAAGGATGAGCAAGCTGGTCCCTAAATCAGATGGTCCCTTTAAAGTCCTATAGAGGATAAATGGCAACATTTATGTGTTGGAGTTGCTTTAAGGCTATGGGGTATCCCTAACCTTCTATGTTTCTAATATGATGCCATATGTGCTGGAAAGAGAAGCTAACCAAGATTTGAGCAAAAATCTTCAATAACCCTAAGGAGCTGATGGAGTGGCAACCATTGGACACCTTACTTATGCCAAACTTTGAGGCTTATAAGGCTTGCCCAGGAGAATCCTAGTTGCTCAGCTTAGTCCTAACGAGCTCATCTATTAGGAAGGTCAAATGGTGAGCACTCTAAGTCCTCTACTTGTGCACATATTAGTCTACTTAGTCTTGCATTCAGATATCAGGCATGCAAATGCCAGCCTATTAGTTGCCATAAACTTCAATGCTGACCTACCAAGTGTCAAGGTCAAGGTCAAGGTCCCTATCACTAACAGCTGTGCTTTCCTATCTTACTTTACCAAGCTATTGCCTCACTCAATCACCTCGGCAACCATCAGTACAACTCAATAGCAGTACTCCAACACCCTGTTATATTCAATATGGCCACAATAACAACATACTACCTATCATTCTCTTTTTCTAACATTGTACTAATTTCCTCTTCTTTAATTATCGCATAGGCCCTTTTAGGTTGTACTATGTTACTTATTTTTATCATTGCCCATTCTTGTAATTTATTTATTTCCTTCATTACCCTAAGGACTTACTATAAATAGTAATTCTTCTTGTAAGCTATAATTAACTTTTACCTCATTATTAATGAATATTCCTCTTGTCCTTATAAGAACCACTCTCTAAGCACATATTTCCCCACTCTTATCTAATCATGGTTATAGCTCAAGATTATTGGTAAGTAAACCTTAAGATTTACTTATGCATCATATCAAGTAAAGACTAAGTCGTGTCGTGTTCGTTGATGCATCATATCTGATAGCAGCTTTATGAAAGCTACTGTGTTTGTCGACTCATCTCTTCTTCGATATGTTGAAGGACTCACGTTACCTTCCCTTACGACAAGCCTTAATGATTAACTTAACTCTTAACTACACCACATTCTTTATTTATTACAACCTCCATGAAAAATACATGCTTGTTAAGGATTGTAGACGAGAAAGTGAGGGAAAGTTAAGGAAAGTGAAAAAAAAAAAAAAAGAGAGAAACTAATGAGAAAGTGAAGGAAGGTGATAGAAATTTTTGTTGATATCATTCTTGCAATGTAAGAAACACAATTCATGTAAAATTTAGAAGTTTCTTAAGACTAAAATTATTGTGTAATTAGAAATCCATGAATATTTAGAATTGTTAATATGGATTTATTTTAACACATCTTAAATTTATGTTAGAATTAGGAAATTTGTTAATAACTACATAATTGAAGTGTGAAAAACAAGCTTCAAATCAAGTATATATTGAATGCTAATGTTCATAGCCACTAGAGTTAATGAAATTGAAGGTTTAATTAGAGATAAAAAATTAGTGTCTCATTATCCTATAGATTTCAATTCATATCTTGAGAAATTAGCATTTCACTATACAGTATATCATTGTTTCAAGAATTTGCAATATTGAACAAAGTTTCAAGAAATTGTACATTCCAAACACTAATGCTCATATCAATGGAGATTATGCATGAAAATAGAATTTAGCCAAATTAGCATTATCTATACAATCTTTTTGTTAATTCAATCTCTGGTTATGTAGTTTAGATTGGGTAAGCTAGCAATAGACTTTGAATGACATTTGAGATTCATTGGATGCTTGAATTAGTAAACTAAGAATTGTGCTTTTTATCAAAATTGAATTCCATTATCTTTTCTATTACATAAACATGCCTCAAGAAAGGCATACCATATGTAAAAACTCAAGCCTACTCCTTACGCATTCACGCTTGCAATTTCGCCTCTCATGGCAGTAGTAAAGATCCTCTCGCTTGTCAAAGGAGTTCTATTAGACTACATAATTGAATTGGGAGGCATTAGCTCAGGCTAGCTATGAAGCTAAAGTTAAACGATTGATCGAGTTTAAAGGATAAGACCAACTACTAACCATCAATGAGTCGGTATATGAAGAGCTAACATTGGAAGTGCTTAATACCTTTAGGTTAGTCATTGACAATCTCACTCAAGGTAAGCAAACCACCATCAATTTAAGATGTTTTGGCAATGAAGTATGCCAATAAATGATCTTGTGATGCGTATGAGTCTTTATCCTGTAGATTATGTTATGACTAGGAAATATATGGGGTTACCTTATAAATTACCCTAAGGTATTCCTAAATCCTTTGTATAAAGTAATTTAATTAGAGGAGATGGAGGAACATATAACCTAAGGAAGTCGAAAGCCTTAAATTTGACTAATCCTACTTTGAGGCTGATCCATCATGTTTTAGCCAGAGCATTTATAGGTGGAGGAAATAGCTAAGGGGTCATAAATGAAAGAGATATATTGTATCTGTATAGCATCACTAACATACGACCCATCAACTTAGCTGTTAGGATGGCTTAGTTCCTTAAGAATTGAGCTACTGATGAGCATTCTAAGTATATTTTTGCAGACCCCTTTATTACTTGCCTAATGGCAAATTTTCCCAACCTTCATAATGTACCTCGCATGCAAGCAGTTGATCCTCCTGTTCCTCTTAGCTACAATGCAATCAAAGCTATGCAGCTCCCTTCAACACTTAAAAGCCTCCTTGAGCCTACTGGTGAGGCTACTTCCTCATCCTCATAACAGCAATGTGGCTCATCTTCTTTATTAATCAAAGTGATCAAGAAATTTATGGAAAAAATATTGAAGAAGCAAAGGGTTCTAACACATAAGGTGGACTATGCTCTAAAGATACAAGAGTTAATCATGGCATACTTACAGATGTAGCTACAAGGTGGACTATACTCTGAAGAGATAAGACTTAATCATGGCATCCTTATAGATGCAACTGCCATCACCACCTCCTGTGCCAAGGCTTAAGTCAAATGAGGAATCAAATGGAGAGTATAAGATTAAGGAGAAAGACGAAGATGAAGACAACGAGTGATCTTGTCTTTTCACTTTTTGTTTTAAAGACTCAAATTGATGTTTTTCTATTTTGGATGACTACAATAACTAACTTATATACTATTGCTTTCTTCTTCTTAGATAATTATTTTTACTTTCTATGTTTTGTAAGTTCTATAAGAGACTAACATTTGGTACTTGAATTAGTTAGTGTTTTATTTAGTTCAACTTCTTTTCTTTCTTAGTTAGTTCATTTTTAATGCAAAGAAAACTCCGTCTGCATAATTGGTCAATGGAATTTAGATTCGAACTTCATATTTTTTAGGATCAATGCAAAAAATCAAGGAAGACCTAGTTCTTTTTTCTTTATTATTTTTATTGTTATTTTTCTCCTACCTAAACTTTGAGTTGCATTCATACTAAATATATTGAGGACAATGTACAACTTAAGTATAGGTAGGGAAAGGTTAAATTATGTATGTTATAAATTATATATATACTTAAGTTTTTGAGAATTTTCTTAAAAGCTTTTAGAAATTTGCACCCTCCTATATACAGTAAGCAAGCATAGATTTTTTTGAATTTACCCAATCCTTTCTGAATTTAAAACACTTTACTGAACTTAAGTGATTAAATCTTTAGGATTCAAAGTTTGTCGTCATTTAAGCTTAGACTTAGACTCAAGATTAGGATAGATATGAATGTGTTAAGGACTAGATATTTTGATTTCTAAGCTTGATTTTAAAGAATAGTTACCTATCCCTCTTTTTCAAATATTTTTTTAGATTGGATGAACAAAGGAGATTTATCCTTTGAAAGTTACTTTAAAAATCAAAGTAATTAGAAGTATTGATATTAATGTAAACAATTGATGAAAATTGGTAAGGATTGATCTTGGTCCCTCAGAAAAGTAAGACTCTTTTTTATTGCCAATCATAAAAGTGAAATCAATTAACATTGTTAAAGATCAACCTCAATCTCTTAAAAGATTGAGGTGCCTTCCCATTAATAGTTGCTAAAGTAATTAAATGGGTTAAATTAGTAAGGATCAACCTTGGTCCATCAAGAGAGCGAGGTGCTTTCTCAATGCTAATAAAGCTTCAATGGGAAAATCAATTTGAGTTAGCAAGCCTCCTAATGAAAACTAAAAGAAGTAAAGGGACAATCATAGGATGAATTGATATAATATGCATCAAATCTAGTTTTCTTAAATGAAAACAATTATGACTCTTTCACGTCATAAGGAGTGGAATTGGAACTCTGTAAGGAATAGAATAAGGGTGTAATGTATATTACTTTGTTTAGTTGGATTTATAAACAATTTAAAAATAAACATGTAGTATAACTTTAATAAATAAATTATCCTTGGTCTATTTTCTTTCTTAAATAATCCTAAAATAATAGGTGGTGGTTGGCGGTGGCAGTGGCGGTGGTGGCAGTGGCAATAGTTGCGGTGGTGGTTAATGGTGGTGATGATAGTAGTGGCTACGGCGGTTGGTGGTGGTAGTGGTAGTGGTAGTGGTAGTGGTAGTGGCAACATTGGTTATGGACAACGGTAGTGGTTGGTGGTGGTGGCGATGGCTACAATGATTAGTAGTGGTGGCAGTAATGGTAGTAGTAATTACGGTGATTGGCTGTAGCGGTGGCTATGGTGATTAGTGGCTGAAGCGGTGAAGGTAGTGTTAGTAGTTGCAATGGCGATGATGATAGTGGTAGTGATGGCTATAGTGGTCGGTGAGTGGTAGCGGGAGCATTAATGGCAGTAGTGAAAGTAGCGATAATGGTAGTGGTGGTAATGGTGAAGAATCATGATTCTTTAGTTGAATTAAGAAATCTCTATTACTCAATTTCAAGTAATAATAGGGATTCCGATGAAATTACGATTTCATAATAAAAAACTAAGTGAACGTCATAATAAAGAATAAGAAGGAAATAGAATTCCAATTTCACGAAGTGAATGTGCCGTTAAGAAAGATCTCTTTCCTTTTGAATTAGAGTGAAGAAATCTCTATAACATTTTCTTGAGTGATTTATGTTTGTTTTAATCTCTACTTTAGTTTAAGTGATGTGGCTAACTCTAAGTTATTTAGATTAATGACTAAAATTCAATAGCTTTCAATTTATTGTTACCCAAGCGTTCTAAAGGCATTATGAAGTTAAGAAAAAATGGTGATTTAGAAATATTTTTGCTAACCTATTCAAATTTAAGGGTACACTTTTCTGAGAATGGTTATAATCATCTTGTCCTTAAGAGATTTTCACTTGGGATTTCATTGTTTTGCTTAAAGACAAGCAAAAGCTTAGGTGTTGGGGCATTTGATAACATAAATTTAGCATACATTTTCTATGTTTATTTCATGTTATTTTAAATGTTAATTTAGTTATCTTATGATATTTTAAGCTTAATCCATTTAAATTTGGAAAACTTCTATCACATTTTCGAGCTTAATTTCGATACAAGCATTGATCACAAAGTGAAGCAAAGGAAGCTCAAATATGGAAAAAAGTTTACGAGAAGACCACGGTTGGGGACCATAGTTGTAGTCCCCACTCGTATTCGCTAAGGCAAGAAATTTCGTCAAATTCAAAATTTTCATGCGAAGCATAAGTACATGACTATACTCCATGACCATGTACCTAAGGCATAGACATCCTATGATGAGTGAATCTTCTATTTTTGTTAAGTTCTCTTTATAAATCTAGCCCTACTCTCTATATATAAACTCTTAGGATTGAGTTTTCATGGAGATCCCCTTTGGTAAAGTTGTAGGCTAGAATAAAAATGGGGGTCTTCCAATTTACTTCTTCCTTTCTTTTAGTTATGTTGTTCCTTTGATTTGTTCTTAGTAAATTGCCATTGAAATTTAGTACCTCTTGCAACAATTTATTATTCTATCTATGATTTTGTTCTTTGATGATCTAACTACATAGATATTATTGTCATCAATTGGTATTTACTTAGGTTGCTAGATTGATGTATGAGTTTGCTATAAAGATGCAAGTCCTATAGTTGAATGGACAAGTGTAATTAGAAAGGATTGAGTACACTAAGAGATTAGGTACTAAATTTCACTAAATTAGGGTAATCGAAGGTAACTAACCTAATAGCGACATTCAAGTTCTTAATGTGACACCGCAACACTCTATTCAAAAGCGATTTAGATAAAGAGGATCTTAGGATTAAGAAGAGGCTAAAAAAGCGAGTCCGACTAATTCAAAATCCGAATTCTACGGGAATAGGATTAGGCATCTTCACAATCTAAGGAATAATTAAGATTGAATAGTTGTATAAAACTAAAGAGTAGATAATAGCAATTACTAAGGATTAGGAGGTATTTCTTTTAGTTTCTTTATGCTTGGTTATTAGTTTCAATTTTGATTAGTTTAGTTATTTTAATTGTTCTTATTCATTTTACTGTTCCTATTTCAATTATTGTCTTTTATTCATTTGTCCTATTAAATTACAATTATCCTTCTATTGTTAAGTTAGATAATTGGAGATTTTAAGTTAAATTGCTAGTAACTTAGGTTCTCATACATACAATTCCCTATGGAATTGATACTCAAACTCACATCCATTTTATCTATACTATAGCTTGATCAGGTACACTTGCCTAATGCTTTACACACACAATCACCTCTCTTCACATTCAATACCTCGTGGAAAAAATTATGTTATACATGATTCCCTTTTCTTTGTATGTATTTGTCTTTTATTGCTTTATTTTATATAAATATAGTAGCCTTTGATGCAAAGTCAAAACAAACGAGAATCATTTGTGATTTTATGCTTCTGACATTTTCATTCTTGTGTACTATGATGGTTGATGCAATGATATTATTAATATTAGTTTTTTTTTTCTACGATCTGGTTATGTAGATTTAATTTACATCTAGGTTTAAGGTTTAGTTGTTTAGTTTTGATATATTTGATTAGAAGAATTCAAGCAAGTTCTTGGTAGCTTCTTGAAGATTACACATAGTGCTAGATCCCACAATTGTTCATCGTAGCTTGTCTTAAATCTATTTAGTTGTTCATGTTTGGTATAAATGATGTAGCTAGTTGCCTAAATTGAGGTAGTACAATATTGTCTAGTGCAACATTATATAATAAGTAAGTAGCAGTGGGTTTTGATAAGAACAAACTGATAATTACATAAACGTAGCACAATTTTTAGGAAATTTTCTATGCCCTTAACATTCAAGATTATGTATTTATGTTTCTATTTAGACCATTGAGTAAAAGAATGTATTTAGTTCAAAAGTTAGTATCTTTTGGCACATGTATCTTGAACTGAAAGTAGGAAAAAATAGCTCAGGTACCATTTCATGAGACCTTTAAGCATCCTTTGAATAAAACACATAGATTTATTTCATTTTCCTTACACCTCATATTGTATATTAAACCATCCCATAATTGAAAGCAATTTAAGATAAATAACATAGCCAAGAGTAAGAGTAACTAAGAACAGAATAGTGGAACTTCACATATGCAATGAAAATGTAGGATATGTTGTACACATGCCATCCATCTACCTTGCATCTTTCTTGTGTGAAGAATTCCTCTCTATTTTTATATTTAGTATGGATCTCCTTTTCCTACCTTCCACCTGAGCCCCAAACTTCCATTCCCTAAGCAAAGGCATCAGTAAGGAGAAACCCTTATTAATGATACAAAATCTTAAGAGGCCATATACTAGCTACTAACAATTTAGTTTTTCGAGAATATATTGATCATGGTACTTTTGTTCTATATGTCAACAAAAATACTAATAAAACATCCATATCTTTTGCAAAGTACAAAAAGGTTACACAATTTTTAAGAATCACTACTAGAAAAAAAGATGAATTTCCCATCTTTTCAAGTTCTTGTGGCCGATGTCTAGTTTAGCACCAAAAATTAAGAAAAAAAAAGGTAGATATTGTATAATTACCAACATGTTCAACAATTTGTAGTGTTTGTTAGCATGTTGTCGAAATTTTAAGTCACTAAAATTAATTGATACCAAATTTGTTTTCATCTTCTTTATTTAGGTCCAAAACGTTGCCTAGTAGCTTCATTGAAGTTCATATGCATATATTAATGAACAATTTTGGAGGGCAAGTCCCATCTAATTATGGAATATCCATATCCAATTTCAAATTTAATTGTTACTCTATTATATACTATTAAATAGTAACTAAGACAGTGAGAATCTCTCATCTTGCTCTTTTGTTTCATTTATAAAGCTATTATGTTCCAAATGGTTCTAACTTAATCTTAGGGCAAGGTTACAAAATTTTAAGACAACTACAATCGGTATTAGTTGGTGTGTATATGATGAACATTTTTCATCAATGAATTTATGTTGTAAAGATAAAATAGAATGCATCATTTATACTATACAATGACAATATCACATTTATGTACTAAGTTTTTTGTGACAGTATGATGCAGACCAACATACATGCTTATGGATGAAATTGTTGCATGGTGAGAGTTGACAATTGACTTTCTATGAGTTTCACATAGTTAATTCATCTAGGATAGAAGCATTAAGTTGGTTGAGAATTGAATTCCTCTTTAGCTCTTTATCCTTAATTGATATGTAAGCATATTTTAATATATTTCATTTGTGGATCAATTAATGTTTCATGAGAGTGAATTATGAAGGAAAAAAAAAACTTGCTTACTTCATGTTAACTTTACAATTGGAGTATTGTGAAGCTGCATATCGCCTGATGCTTCAACCATGTGCTTTGGTCTTACATTCCTACTGTCTCCATGTCCAATCTTATGAATTGAATTTCTACTTACACTGTAAATATATTAAGAGGCTAATTTACTCTACACTTAAGTAGTCACCTAGTTAAGAAGTTCGAACCCATTACTAACACTTGTTCAAATAGTCGATGGAAATGTTTTAAGGTATACCCTCGACCTTCTTACAATGATATAGAACACTTTCAATTTTATTCATAAATTGTAATATCTAAGAATATAATCAATTGCTTCTCATGTAGAACCTTTTAGGTGCTTTAGATGAGACCTATATCTCCATTAAAGTGCCCATGAAGGATAAACCAAGATATAGAACCCGAAAGAATGACATTGTAACCAATGTACTGGGTGTTTGTACCCTAAGTATGCACTTTGTATATGTGTTGCCTAGATGGGAGAGATCCATGGTAAATAGTAGGATTCTTTAGGAGGCAATAACTAGGTAAAATGGTCTTTAAGTTCATAGGATAATATTTGTTAGCTTATCCAAGTTCATTTATTACTTCGTTAGGAAACGTTTCAATTACAATTTAACCTCATTTTCATCCTTCAAATAAGATGCTATTACTCAATGGATGGAGGTTACCCAAATTGAAATGGATTCCTTGCACCATTTAGGGGTTAGTGATACCACCTAAGCGAATGACACCAAAGTCATAGTCATTAACTAAGAACTTTAGAAAAGTTATTCAATTTGAGACATGCAACTCCTCATAATGTGATAAAGAGGTGCTTTAGACTTCTTAAGATGATGTGAAGTATTCTAAGAAGTCTGTCTTCTTACTCAGTAAGAATCAAGAGTTGAATCATTTTGGCATGTTGTCTATTGCATAACTTCATAAGGATAGAGGTGACCTCTAACCCCCTTAAGGACCATATGGATGAAATAGAGGACAATAACGTAGATATGGGTGATAAGGTGATTATGACATTAGGAAACTACGATGTGTGGTCCACTTGGAGGATGCAATTTGTGAATGAGATGTTCAATGAGTAGAGAGCTTTAAGAAATATAAGCAATTGATTTTTCCATATAATGTAAAGGATTATAATGGATGTAATTGTAACCTCATCAAATTAGATTATGTACTTTTCTCTTTTATGCAAATGTGTTGCTACTTTTGACCACTGCGTAGCGAAACATTTTAAGGGTCTACTATATATAATTTGGAACATTGTTCACAATAGCAAAACTCATCGTTCATATAAGTATTCCTGTTATCCCATGATAATTTTTTTTCTTTCATCTACATTATTTATATGTTTTAATTTTTCATGTGTCATGGTTATATGCAATTTAATCAAGACAATTCATCTATCTTTATTTTTCTTGGTTATATTTCTAACTCATGTTATCTCTTTGCTTTTGTCATACATTGTTTCTTTGTTTTTTATTCTTTTCTTCATCGTAGGTACACATACATGGAAGAAGTGCAATCAACACAAACAAATGCTAGGGTCAGCAAATAAACTAAGAGGAAGTGGATTGTTCCCAAGAACGACACATTGGTTATGACTATGGTTGAGTTATATAATAGTAGGGCACATAATCTTGATTTTAGCTTTTGGCAAGTGTATATGAACGAGTTGCAAACCAAGCTAAGTGTGATCATATCTAATCACAGGCTAAGGGCCAAACCGCACATAAAGTCAAGGATCTAGACTCTTAAGAGAGATGGAAGTATTGTCTACAACATAGTTTATAGGAAATCCACTAGCAAGTTCAAATGGGACAATGACAAGAAAATGGCCACAGTAGAGAAACGTACAAGGGACACATATCTAAAGGTATGAAATCGATTTTAATTTAACTTAGAATTTAGACTAAACCCCCGCTTATAATTTAGGTCCTTACTTAATACTGAACAATACCAAAGCTAGTCTCTTTAATTATGTTCTGATGAGTGTAATTGCAATCATCCATCATGTTATTTTCTTGGATATTTTAAATTATTTTGATGTAACCTTATTGAATTTGCTATTGATTTGTGTTATTTTTTTATTTCATAACTTAAATGAAGAAATGAGGTAAAAAGATAAGAATTTAGGCAATTTTTGAGAGAAATTATATTTATTTTGAAGGATAATCTGAACCTAACAAATATTGAAGAAAATTTGTTCAAAAAATAAGCAAGGAAAATGACTGTAATTACCCTTCACAACCCTATTCCTCTACCATAAAGCTCACGTTCTTAAATTCCAAAGAAGTATTTAATTAATACTTAACTTCTAATATCCCTATTGCATTCCCAAATTCCTAAACACTAAACAAGCAAACTAAGTGTAGGAAAGAGAGAGAGACAACCAACACCACCATCACTAATGGCACCAAGACCTATTGTCGCGTAACCTGAAGGAACTCTTCTCAACCAATTTGGAAGAGGATCCTCTAGACACACTTCCACTTCACTAAAAACACATGTTGGAATTTGACTACCTCAATCATCAAACCTACTATAAAGTTCTTGCCAAAATGACCTTTTCTCGATCAAGCTTCATAGAATGAGAGGTATTGAAACTGGCCAACATGGAACCCAAAATTCGTGCTATGGTTGAAAAAGGAAGTTAAGATAGGTTATTCCATGTCCAAAAACTCATCTATAAGGAACTAACCCTTAGGTTCCTTACCACCTTATCCCTTGAACATAACCAAATACCTTGTAGAGCCCAAAACATAATATCATTTAAACTCATAAACACCAAGTTTAATCTCTCTACAGCCAAGTTTGGAGTTTTGATAGGAACTTACGATAAAGAGTTTGTCCATTCATCGAAATTTTACACCATTCCATGTGAGTTACCCCAAGGTGTCACCTCTACCAATTATTGGTTGAAGTTGAGTGGTGAAAAGATGTACAACCTAAAATTTGTAAGAGGGTCTCACTTAAAAACCTAATGCCCCAAGTTCTCCATTAGCTACTTATTCACACCATTATTGGGAGAGGAAAAAGCATCAGTTTTCATAGGAATCAAACTACAAGTCCTTTGACTCGAGCCCAACCTCAAGGACTCAAGAGCTTAGTAAGGTGTACTCTCCTTTCCCCGCCTACTCTTAAAGAATCTAAGCTGCTTCTATCCACCAATCTATTGCCAATACCAAGCCAAGCTCTTCCATGCTTATCGCTAATCTCTGGGCACCGACTTAAGGAATGTTTAATAAACAATTCAATTCACTTACCCAACAGCTTAACCAACCTTATTCCAAGTTGCTTAGTTAACATCTAAGTTGAGCTCACACCAGTAGAGCCCGCAGGTCAACTCAGCAAAAACTATCTTAACCATATTCCCATGTCTGTTTCTACCAAAAGCCTGCCAATATCTATTAGCCAAGTGCCTAAGCCTCTCACGTAATGGAATCTGCTACATGAAGCTTCCATTTTTCTAATTTCCCTTTCGTACCCTTTTAACGTTCCTCGTACATTACTTATTTATAACAATAACCCTTTTTGTCTTTTCCATTTTTAGTAAGTTGCACTAGAATTTTGGGTATAAATACCCTTGTGTTTTGTAGCTATAATCATCTTCAAATCATTGAATATATAGAATCTTCTTCTTGTAAGCTACTTTCCCTTGCTTCTCTAACCCTTAAATAAGGTTAGGTGGCTAGTAACCTTATTAAACCACTCATGCATCATATCAAGTTAGTTCATGAGTTTGTAAAGTTCCTTGGTACATCATATCATCAAATTCATTCATGATTTTGCTTGTTTTTTGCACATTCTACCTTTCATTTTGAGCTTTCTATGAGCTTGAACCCATCCCCTAAATATAGTCATCCTTATGTGTCCTTAGTGTAATGTATCATCTTGGTATCAGAACAAACGTTCGCATTGAGTAAGTCACTGTTGTATTGTGTTATTACTTTGTTGCATAGATTACTATTTATGTTCTAAGTGTATTGGATAATGTAATAACTATTGAGGTTGTGTGCGAGTTAGCTGTAAGTAATCAAGTGATTAATGAAAGTGATGGTTCTATTCTATCATAGTGTTTGTCATGTAGTACTTTGTTTTACTCTATTTTGAGTTGTAGAAAATAGAGCAAGTAGTAGTTGGTCATTTCTATGTAAGATTTGACGAAGTTGACTACAATGTTGATTCTAGTGGTAAGACAAAGTTAGGTTGCAATTTTGGTTTCTCTCATTATGTGTATGTCTAGCATAAGTGGTAAATTAAGTAATTGGAAGTAGTATGTGTTGTTCCTAGTAATACAAGTGTTATCTATTTGTCGTGAGCACAAGATTGAGTGAAGAATAACTTATTCAAGTGTTAATGCAGGTATTAGAGATGAAAATAGTGGTGTTGTTCATTGTGGTTGATAAATCACCTATAAAAGTTCTGATGCACGATTTGATGAAGTAGCTAACTTAATAGCTTACTTGACTTGAGCTATCCATGCATTAGCCTCCCGACCTATTGAGATCATCTACAACGCTCCCTAAGCTACTCCCAAAGTGTTATAGCATGTAATGTCCAACCTGCATAAAGGCAATCCCCAACTCTACAAGACCTAAGTGGAAGAGTAAGAGGACATGTATGAAGAAGAATAGAATTAGGTGTAGTAGACGAGGAGGAAAGAGATAAGTATTATGAAGTTGAGGATAGAACTCGTACTTCACGAGCTACTGATCATATTAGGCTTCAAATTCCGAACTTCAATAACTCTAGAAACATTGATGATTATTTGGATTGGGAGGTGAAAATAGAGTGAGTTTTCAAATACCATCAGTACAAAGATTATGATAAAGTCAAAACTGCTATTGAAGAGTTCTTAGGCTATGCTACAATATGGTGGAGAAACTTTAGGCTATGAGAAGATGAAATAGATATCAAGAGATTAACACTTGGCCTAAGATGAAAAGAGTTCTTAGAGCTATATTTGTACTACATACTTATTTGTAAGACACTTTTGCTTGACTCTAAGAGCTAAAGCAAGGGAACCGTATTGTTGATGAGTACGTACAAGAATTTCAAATACTTATGATCTTATAGGAGATTAGTGAACACTCAGCCTGGACAGTATCTGGATTTTTTACTATGTTGATAGCAAAAATCCGAGATGTAGTTGAACTACACTAGTTTGTTACTTTGGATAAAGCCATAAGAATTGCTCAACATATGGAGAGGTAGAGGAGAAATAGGCCAAAACAACCTTAATTAGGCCAACCTATTTAAAGTAGCCAACCTGCCCAAGGTAGCAATTGAGTTCATTCTAGTACTAAGCCTAATTGAAGGGCTGATGTCATGACTAAGTCGACAAGCCATCCTATTGACTAAAATGTGCTGATGAGAACATTTGAGAAAGGTCACAATTTAAGATAGAAGACGAAACAAATTAAGTGTTTTAAGTGCTAGGTTTTGGTTACATGGCCGCCTAGTGCCCCAACTGACATATCATGGTCATTAAAGGTAAAGTCCCTAGCATTGAAGTAGAAAGTACTACCGAAGAGAAGACTGAACTAAAGGAGGAAGTCAAGGTGTGTAGCAAAGAGCTTGTTGAAGAGAATAAGTCATTTATATAGTTTTTTAAGTTAATAGATAAGTTATGACTTTGTATGTATAATAAGTCATTTATCATTATATAGTTTGTGACTTCGTATATATAATAGGTTGTCTATTGTTATATAGTTTGTTACATGATACATCAGCCTCCTAAGCACGAAAGATAGTGTCATGCTTCAAATAGGTCAGAAGGGGATCTATCCAACATAGCTCAATTGGTGCAAGTTATATCTCCAAACATTGCTGATGTGTTTTGTTGATGCTTTTATCTAATAGATACTCGATGAAGACCTTTCTGTCTAAGTTAGAGAGATTAGTTGAGGCTAACTTTGAGAGGTTATATACTTTTGAGTTCTCTATTCAAGGAACCTTTGTAATGTTCCATGAAGAGAACTCCATTTTAAGTGCCTATACAACCTCAAGGTACTTAGTTATTCCCTTGTCTATGACTATTTACTCTCCCTTGACCTATTGAACAATTAGCCGAGAGTCTAAAAAGACTTTTAATCTTGCTACATCAACCTCCTTTGCTAGCTTCATGCCTATTATGAGTGATCCATATTCAAGCTCATTATTACTAGTTAAGAATCTTAACTTCAAGGCATATCACACTTATATCCTGTTAGGTCCTTATAAAGCTAGTCTTGCTCCTCCCCCTCGATCTCCCTTAAGTGGTTGAGCCATCGACATAGAGAGTCCATACCAATTTATTATCTATGTCTAATGCTTCCTCTTTTATGGAATACTCTATAATGGAATCTACTAAGACTTGTGCTTTGATAACTTCATGAGATTTGTATTAGATAAGTTGGTGCTCTATCCCTTTAGCTAAAATGACGATTGAGGAGAGAGCTAGGCTAATAACTGAAGTTAAAGATACAAATTTTCTCTAAGGATGGTCTTGGAGAGCACGGATAGAGTAGTCAAGACTCGTTTAAGGTCTTAAGAAGCTACCTATCATTGATCGGTCCATTCAAACTTGAATGGATTCTTCAATACCTTAAAGAACTCTACACATTAGCTAACTTCGACGAAAACCTATGGAGCTTGGCAACTTGACCTGTAAGCAGCTAGACATCCCTTATAGTCTTAAGGGGTTACATGTTTATGACAACTTATATCTTTTCTAGATTGGCCTTTATGACACATAAAATAACCATGTACCCAATGAATTTTCCAAAGGAAGCCCTAAAGATACACTTTTGTACTCCTAGTCTAGTTTATGCATCCTCATCCATTTGTAGCCTAAAAAGGCATACATGAAGCTTAAGAGTATGTAGCCCAAGATTGAGTTGACAAGTTGATCCATCCTTAAGAGGGGAAAGCTCGCCACTACTAATTGAACATTTTTTACTAGCACGCTTGCTAACCAAGCTAGATATGGTTCCTCCCTCATGAAGCTAGCCTATAGTAGCTTATGTACTTCCTTTCTAATTACCTCCTATCTTTTAGGGGTAAAGTGCTCTTCTTCTATTTCATGACTTTAGTGTTCTTGTCAATATTGAGGAGGTGCATCATAACATGTAGGGGTATGCCTACCATATCTAATGGAGACCAAGCAAATACGTCTTTGTTGGATTGGAGGAAGTTGATGAGTTGTTGTTTCAGCTTAGCAGGCATCCACATCCTTACGCATGTTGTTTGCTTGATGCTACCATCAAGTTGAATGGTTTCTATCTCCTTAGTTACTTTTCCTGTAGTACCCAATTTCTCGTCTAGCATAGACTCCATAGTGAGAATTTTGCCTTTAGATAAGGCTTTACATATAAGGTCCCAACTAATTGTTGATCCCCTCTGTAAATGCCAACCCTTGTAAGTATTGGGAACATAGATTTCAAATAAGCAATCAAAGGAGTCCTAAAGGCATTTTAGTAAGGTCAACTAGATAATGACATTATGCAGTGACTAATAGTTTACTACTATGAACTCCACAAAATGTTCAGTAACATTTTTATTATCACCAAACTCCATAGGGAAGGCAATGGTGTCCTTGACTTGGATGGGTTAGTTATTAAAGTCAGAGGTCATGATTGCAAGGTTCCAATTTTCTCGAGATGATGTCTACCGAGCTACCCGTATCTATCATGACTTTGCAGATGTCAAGACTTACAATTATGGTGCTAATCACCAAGGCATCATCATGTGGAGTTTGTATGCAATCTAACTCTTCATTAGAGAATGTAATAGGCGTATCTATCTCGATTTATTGGCAACAAAAGCTCATCACCCTTTTTTTTTTTCTGTAAGCCTGGATCTTGTTCATAGAGCTTAATGGCCCTCCTATTTTAGAGCTTCCGATTATGGTGCTAACCATGCTATGAGAAGCCATATTAGTGGTAAGATTATTGTCATCTTTTGGCAGGGTTTGGATATTTTGCTATTCAAGTTCATTGATTGATGCTTTCAAATGGTGATTCTCTACCGTTAGATAGTTGCAAATTTTCTCCAATTAAGTAGATTGGTCTTTGTTAAGGTGGCTGCTATGATGGAAGTAGATTTACTATGGCACCACTAGCGGTAAAGTGATTATCATGTGAGTTTCTAGCCATTATGGTGATGGTTCACAATCAAACAGCATCAAATATTGATAGTTGGATTTCATAAGATTGCAAATAGCCTACACAAGATAACAAATGTGAACTTTAAAGGTACCTAAGGTAGTTCCAATGCAGTCACTCGGATGCTTATGTAAGAGATGAGTAAAGGAAAATGTATAATATGTGTAGAGAGAATAGGTTTTGGGATTCTTTACCAGTAGTGATGATCTTCTATTTATAGGAGACTTAACCGACCTATTTTAGAAAAGAGATAGGCTTTTCGAAATCCTCCCTTTGACTCCAAATTTTGTGGAGAAGATCTCGGGGATAAGCTGTTATAAGTTATTGACTTGCCTAATCTAATCGAGTTGCTCCTACCTAATCCTCTTTTAAGCTTGTAGACCAAACTTGGCCGATATGGGCTCAAGGGTCCAAGCTCTATTCAATGAGTTAAAGATAGGAGCTTAAATTAGGCTTCTAATGACGTCAATCGAGCTATAAATAGCTCAATCCAACTTTTGCGAAGTTTCCCTTGAAGTTGAAAATGTAGCTTAGACTTTAGCAAGGCTCTAGAGAGCTTAGCCTAGGTTCTGATTAGATTGATTTTGGCTCTAGGGGCTTGGCCTATACTTTGAAGAGGTAAACCTAGACTTAAAGGCATACATCTAAATGACCTATCAACACATGCTAAATTTAGCTTCACTATGAATAAGGTTTTTAATTAGCTCATTGTGGTCCAAAGTATAGAACTTATAAAGAGCATGCCCAGTACATTTGTTATAGGTGAAATTGAATCCACATTCCTAAAGGATGCCTACAACTAGAACCAACCATGAATGCTCAAGGGTTAGCATTGATAGGGGAAAAAGATTAGTTGATGTCTATTTCATCATCTTGTTTAAGTTTCAAATCTTAATCTCATTTTGAAAATGTTTAGGTATATTATGTTAGAGTTCAGCATAAGAGAATAGGAGATTAATTGAACTAGTTACTCATTTTTCTTTATTGATTGATAGGTTATATTGCCACTTAATTGTTTTAATGGAGGGATAAATCAGTGAGGAAGCTCCTCCATTAAGTGTCATCAAGCATAGAGAATATGAAAATGTTATATCCAAGAACTTTGGCATGGTTTGCACACAAAGAGCTGATAATGATGTGTATGTTCATTATACATACCATCAACTGGTTAATTGAGAGAACTGCTTTTGGAAACTCAAGATTAGGGACAGAACCAAAAAGAAATGACGAAGATACTTAGAAGGCCAAATAAGATCCCACAATGAATTTTGCTGCAAAAGAGTAACATTTGTTTATATGAAGACAGCCCCAAACAGATATGCTCTTCCTACCACAATTGAAGGAACATTCTGCCATCCTGTCGACAGACATTTCTAATTTGCAAAGCATGTCAAATTCAACATTCTTCGACAAGTGAATCTCAAGTGACGAGGACCAAAAAGAAAGTAGCATTGAGCCTTTGAACTAATTTTATCATAGTTCTCCTTTTTTATTTTAACCTTTGAAATACATTGTCATTTCATGTGCATCCAATATCCGACATTGCAATAAACCAGAGCGTAACAAAAACCTGGAACCGATTCAAGAGGTCAACCAAATCTACCACTATACGGTCCTCACGATTAGATTGGGGTTAACTACTAAGCTAGCATATGTTGAAACTAAATTACTTGCATCTTGACATGTTTTAGGATACCGGTATTATGCAATACTGGATCCTGAGCCACGTACACCAACCATATCTCTGACAGAAACTTCCCATGTTTGGGTTTATACAATGTTCCTAACTCCTGAATGAAACCACATGTGCAAGGTTCATTTATATTATAACTAAATCGAGATACTACAGTTTCTTAGCTCATATTGTTCATACAAGAAAATTAAACCTTCAGATTCTAGGCTGGTTTCATACAAATAAATAGGAATTGGAATGGGCAAGTACTTCAAGTGCCTTATATTGTTCATGAACAAGAGGGAGAGGTAAAAGGAAGTGAGCCAATACAAATAGATCCAATTTTGATTTTATCTTTTTCCTGTTTATCTTATGAATTCTTTATCTTTATCTATTTTTATCTAATATTTATCTGTTTAAAATCTAATATTTAAAAAGCTATCTTATTTATATTTTATATATTACCGTTTATTGCTACATTACTGTTTATTGCTATGATGAACCAACTATAAACATGTCAAAAAATAAATAAATAAAGTTACGAACAGAGATGCGGAACAGAGTAACCTCACCGGAGTTCAACCAAGGAGTTCGGAGATCATGACTACTCAGTAACGGAGAACCACGGCGCTTCAATATGATCGGCTTCTAATCCTACACGCAACATTTGCAACTTCCTATCAACTCCAATATCGGGTCTTGACTCGAAGAGTTTTCTGATCGCAAACTCCATGAACACGAATGACAACTTCGATTGAATCTTTATATGATAAAATATTAACCTAAGTCATTAACATAATTAATTTTTCTTTGACTTAAGTAATATTTGATATTACAAAATCAGAATCGAAGAAAATATGAACAAAACTCGTTTTCAAAATCTACAACCGGAAAAGTAAGATACAATTCAACTTTAGAAGAAGAAGGTCAGAAGCTTACTGCGAAACAAAAAGCGAAGTTGACTCAATCGGAGCATTCAAGTGCTTCGCCAGAATCGGTGATCAAATCGTAGACTGGAGTCGATCGAAAAACTAGAGCACCACCACGATTAAGCTTTGATCGCACTTTCTTCGTCAACTCTGATTTCACTATCGCTACCAATATGACTATATTTGCGCGATTGCGGACTTCAATATGGAACAAGAGAGAGTTGATCGAGATCAAGAGCCACTTAATGTGAAGGAACTTCAGGACGAGAGAGATTGATGATTGCGTGAGATTAGGGACATGAATGAGAGAACGAGTAGTAGTGAAAGCTCTGAGAGATGTCAGATAGTGAGAGAGTTCGAGCGAGTGATAAGAGCTTCAGGGAACGTGAAAGATTCGAACAAGAGAGAGATCGAGCTTCGAACAAGAGAGAGATCCGATAGAGGTAGAGAGAGCAAGAAAGGGTGAGAGGAAATGAGCATGTCCAAAAATTTGAATTCGACCCTTTTATATCATCATTTCCCGCAAAATATCTGGAGATGTTCATTTACTAAATTACCCTTGACTACTAGTGCCCAAATGTAATTTATCACCTTTCTTTTGTTACGTATGCTATGGTAAAATGATATAAAATGGAAGGGAATAAACTTAGATATGTATGTATGAGTATATGTCAAAAAGCGCTCTTAATTATTAGATATTATAATAAATTTAAAGGATAAATAAATAATTTTAATCAATTTGCTTTAACAAAAAAATAAATAATTTTGATCAACTATACTTAAAGAAAGTAGTGTGAAATTACAAATTCACTTTCTCAAAAGCAAGATCAAATTTCCTTCTCCCCATATAACCAAAATCATCGTTCTAAGGAACTGCAATTCCTCATTCTAAAAATACTTTTAAACATGAGAAGGAAAATAGAATTCGGAATCACAATTCCATTTCAAGTTTATTCTTACGTACCAAATAGTGCATTAAGTTGACATCCAATTAAGTTAAATTATTTGTTTACCCTTAGGCCCTTTCAATAATTATAATCTTACTTGCAAGCAATTATTTTATCTTATAAACTTGATATTACTTTATCATTTAATTAATTATTTTCTTGAATCTCATGATTAGTTGATTTGAAATAAAGAATCAACGTTATACTAATGTCATGTTTGGTTAACTTTATATAGGTGAAATAAAATGATTATTCCTTATCTACACATTCATTTTTATGTTTGGTCAATAGAATGACTATTTCATGAAATTATTAATACTAAAATATGAAGAATTGCAATTTGTTTATAAGACCAAAAGAATAGTCATTCTTTGATTTTTTTTTTAATAATATATCTTCATATTTGTTTATAATACTTTAAAATAACTATAAGGAATAACTATTACTTATCTATTTAATTTTTAAAAAACTATAATTATGTTCCTACCTTATTTTAATTGGTAAAGCAAACATTCCATAAATGGTTTAAACAAGGATTCATAACAGTGTCATAATAACATCGTGAAATTGAGCTAACATAGCAGTATCAATAGTGAAGGGATCTTATATTAGAACCACTTAGTATAAACATCAATTCTCTATTTTACCCATTAAAAACCTCGATCCTTTATTCAAATTTAACTCCAAGGGTTAATATCTGAATTTATGACATTTTTATTAATAAACATGGTTATAATGCCACTATAGACATTGTGAGACACATTAACAAATTGTATGGATTTCTTGGAAATATAATGGAAAGACATACAATTTCAAACAAGTAATGTCTTTAGCTCTTTGTTTACTCCTTTTCCTATACTTAATTCTCTGTGAATGCACAAGCACATAGAGTAATTTAAGACAAAAATTATAAGCATATATATAGAGGTAATAGTAGAAATATTATGCAAATAAGCACTTGTTCCCTATTTGCCTTAATATAAAAAAGTTTTCATTTGTTTATTTTGGTTTATTTTATTATTTTTTGCAAAAGCGCCATCAATAATGAGAGTGCCATCATCTTTTATTAACTCAATAATATTCTCTTTATTTTTAGTAAATATTGTTTGATTTTTTTATCCTTATTTATTTATTTTTAGTAAATATTTCTTGATTGATTGCACATTATTTGATGGATTAGAAACAATATAGAAAGTCCGAAGCATATCTCTAAGCATCAAGAGTAAGAACTTATTAAATAGTTCAGTGCTATTCAAAAGCTAAGTTAAAGATCAGATTAATACTAAGTTAGAGAAGCTTTCGCACATTTAATCTTTGACCTAAAGTTGTGAGTAATTAAGATGCATCAAAAAGAAAAAATAAGTTTAGTAATCATAATTAATCTTGAACATTAAGAAGTTTAGTGATTGCAATCAATTCAACTACCCACCCCTTACCCCTACCTACCCCCCTTCTACCACCACTATCTCAAACCCTTAATTGTTTACTAGGACTAACAAAGCTCATCAACAAAATCATGAAATGAGCAAAATCTATCTCATGTATCAATCTCCAAGATGATTTAATGAATGTTATTAAAGTTAAGAGCCAATAAATACTCAACCACTCCTCATTTGGAACAACTATAGAAATTACAGAAATAATGTTCCATCATATAATCTTTGTTCTAACAAATCAAATAAGTAATTTATGCAAAGAATGCCCTCAATTACTCAAGATGTATAGTCAATAACCAAGTTTCCTACTTATTCCTTATCCCTAACATGTTCACATCATATTAATAAGTGTTAGTGAGGAGAATGTAGTTTAATTCTAATAATTTTAAATACAAAAGTTTTAAAAGTTAAAAAAAGTGATAACAATAATGTCTATCAAAGATTTTGCTGATTAAAAGATTAATGAGCATTCTTTCCCCAACATGTACCTACTTTACTAATCTTAACATTATAAGACACTAAAATACATTGTCAAATGTATGACCATTAAGAAACCATTATTGCTTGCAGTTTCAATGGAAATAAAGCAAAGATATTCCTTTCAAAGAAGTTTTAAGCAAATTATTAGCCTATTTAATTTTTTTTACTTACAATAATATATAATATTAAATATATATATTACATTATTTTTTTTTTCTACGGAGTTTGGATTTCTTACCAACCTGAAACGCTATAAAATTTTAAACTCATAATAACCTACCTAGTGGCATCTCTAATGTTTTATATTGATTTTTTAGAGAAAAGTACTAAAATATTTCTACTTAATTGGTTACTTTTATACTAGAATGCTTAATCTTTTAATTTTTCTATTTGAATTCTTTAATGTTCTAGAATAAAATAAAATAAGCCTTATAACTCCATGAAAAGTTCCATAACACATCCTCTTTCTTTTGGAATATTTAATAAAAATCTTTAATAATATTAAAGCGAAAAAAGTAAAAAACTTCATACAAGAAGGATCTCGCAACCATGATTATCGATGTAGCCTATACAAGGATTGGTTCTAAATCATGAGCTTGCTCGTTGGACTATTGAATCTCCAAGCCAGGCGATTCCATCATGGCAACCCACCAAACCAATAGGTAGATACACCAATTAAACGGACGATTTGATCCAACAATTCAAAGCTAGACCAACCCCTAAGATTAAAAAGAAAATATAATATATTATATATATAATGCAAACAAGTATATAATATATAATAATTAATATACATATATATACTATAATATATATATTATATAATATATTTATATATAATATAATATTATGTAGTTACGCTAATGCAATCCAAATTAATTATTTCGAAATCCAAAAAATTGAACTAAAAATAAAATTTTTAATTCACGAGCAATAACATAAAGTTTTAGATTTAACTGAAAAAAAAAAAAACGAATATACCGCAACTGATATTTATATCAATTGAGGAAAATGTAGAAAAAAAAAACTAGATTCATGGTTCAAGAGTCTTAAAATTAGCCCTTGAACTATAAATTTAACTAAATCAACTCAAACCATGGCCTTAAGGGCTGAGCCCTATTCAATCTATTGTTAGCCTGTGAACCGGTGGTTAAGACTGGTTTAGTCTGGTGATCATCTCTATATCAATGTATTATGACTTATATTGACCCCGCAAACCCCTCTCAAGCTTGGATTGTAACAACTCTCTCTAAGAGAATTGGCATGGCCATTGAAACAAGCTTAGCAACAAACATTGCTCATGAACTACTATCATAGCCAAAGCTAAAGAATAACAAAGGAATTTAAAAAGGAAGAAAGTGTTTTGGTGAGAGTGATGGGAAGTGTTTGTTGGAAGATGGGGACATAAAAAAAATGTTATTAAATTCATTTAATTAACTAAACGTTAGCAAAATTACCATAAAACGTTAAAAAAATATATAAAAATAAATGAATAAACCTCTTCATGCCTTTACTAGCTATCTTGAGGCTAGGAATTGGGCATCCATCATCCCTGGTGCATCACGGTTATGATACAACTGGGATTTTTCACAATTTTTTTTTTTTAATTTTTGCTTTTGGCGGATTAGAGGTGGCCAACTACCACTCTAAGTAGATTATGCTACACAATAAGGAAGGTGGGTAACACAACCACTGTAATCAAGTCACATGACCCACCTCGCAACCCAATTATCCCTTTAATACATTGCCGGAGACAACACGGGAACCCAATGATAGCCGGTAATGGCCTAAATGGTTTGATTTCTTTTTCGCACAATATTTTGTGGTAATTCTTAGTTATTTAATTAATTAAATATACTTAATATTGTTATTCTATCGAAACTAACAATCATGTACCAGTTAAAAGGGAACACATATTTGCCTATTGACAGTGATATACATAGAAATAAAAAACGGTTATACAAAATATAGAAAACCAAAACAAGAAACAAATAAAGGGTGAAAATAAAAGCATCATATGTAATTCAACCCTTTTATATATATACACGTACATATATCACCGAACAGTCCAGGTAAAATCACATATCCCAGTAAAACCTTTCACTTGAAAATTCTGTACCATTACCGAATTTTACGCATCAGATTCGAGGAAATGTTTCGCTATTGAGAAGGTAAAAGCAGGCTTCTCCAGTAGTGGGTGTACAGTAATCCTGACAAGTGACACAGCAAAAATGCAGTCTATATGTATCTTTTACTCAAAACTAAAACCAGTGAACTACAGTGAGAATTGTAATTTGGCAGAAAGATGAGATTTCAGTACTTCATGAAACTTCAGTTCTGTGTGAGTACGAAGCTAAAGATGTTTGAAAATTTTTTTCTGAGAAGGATCAGATAAGTTTTATTTACTATTCCAAAAATAACATAAAGCATCGTATACAGTGTGGTGGACGATTCTGACAGAAATCTTTGCAAAGTTATATGCATCCACTCCGCTTTATGAGTGAATGACATGACAATGCAACAATAATATATATATATATATATATAGAAATATATAGTCAGAAATTAATGGACTAAATTTAATAGTGTAACACGACAGAAGCCATATGTGCCTGTGAACATTGATGAGGATGATGATGATGATGATTTGAAAATTTCAATTTACTTTGGGCCTTTGAGTATCCAAAGAGGAAGAAAATGGAGGGATAGAATTAATGAAACTTCTTGTTAAATGATATATTGGAGCAAGTGTTATTTATTGTATTTTATAATCAAAATTTAAAATTATGAAAAATATATCTAATCAAATTTTTGTTACCAAATTTACTTACTTCGTTATCTTCAAATTTAAAAATATAATGTAAAGAAAGCTTGCTTCATAGATGTAAATGATGAGAGACAAAGATAGTACCCTTCATAGGAAAATAATCGATTAATTATAACATATTTATCAATTTAAATTTAAAGATAAATTTAAAAGAATTAAAAATAAAAAAAAATTATTTTTAACATTATCCTCAAAATCCATGGACATTAAATCTAAAGAATATGGACATTTGAGAGATGGAAAAATGATTCAATGTTTTCTCATGGCTAGAGTGAGTCCGACAAATTAAATCACATTATAAATGCCGTAAAAATCAGCAAAACACACGAATTTTTATGTGTATAGTAACATAGAAGTGAATTCTTCCAAATCAATCAAGAACACTTACAAATATAAACTAGCAAAAGCTTCAATTCAGAGGGCAGCGAAAACTTAAAAATATTTCTCCATCCAAGTACCTTTGTATCTGTAAACACTATTTCCATAATTCATATCATAGAGATAGTTTGAAATAAATGAAATGGAATAAAGAATAATTCTTTCTCATGTTTGGAGATAATAGAATAAAATTATATTTAATACGTATTTAATAATAATTATAAAAAATATCCTTAAGTATTAAATGTCACAATTCAATTAAAGGATAAAAGAGTAATTTCATTAATAATAATAAATTTAAAAGGAATGGAATCATTGATTTCACCTAAAGATGCTATTAGATAGGTTAACGATTTGAGAGTTTTAGAACGGGTTTTAAAATTAATTCTTAAACCCTATAAAGTTACGGGTTGAATTTTAAAATTTAGGAAAAACTTAACGAAAAACTCAAACTCATTTTTAAATAATAATAATATATATACTTAAGAGCTCTTAATCTCATCTCTAAGATTCATATCAACTGACTATATTTGTTTCTATATATAAATTATGTAATATATCTTAATTAATGTATCACTATTTGTATTTAATTTGATAAATTAGAAATGACAACTATTAATTATAGTTAAAAATAAACACGATTTTCTTTTCATCTATAATTTATGCTCTTTTATTTTTTTCCTCAAAAAAAATTGTGGAAAGAAGCAAGAAAACTCCAAATATTGGAGTGAAAATTTAGAAATTAATATATTGAAATTATTTACCAATATCATAAATTGGATTGGCTTTTATTTTCAAAACCCTATAAAGCAAGTTATGAAAATAGAATGAAAAACCTATAGAAAGCACCATAAGATACCGGATTAAGTTCAAGTTTTACATCTAAACCCACCCCGATAACATACTTAATTCCACCTTCTTAAAGATGGAATCAAATTCTTCCTTAAGTTGGAATCATCGATTCCATAAAATAACAATTTCAAATTCTAAATACACTTTCAAATGGGAAAAAAAAAATAAAACTTAGAATCAGGATTTCATATTAATCCATTCCCACATACTATGCATAGTATTAGAGGTTTTTCCTTTTTTCAATTTTCATAAATTCATTATGATTTTACATCTATAGTTGAAAACTTTCAAAAAAAATTATAATTGCAAATGATGTAATAATCGTTGTATATGGATTGTACTGATAATGGTATTATCCTTGCATAACTAAAAATATGCAAACACGCTATGAAACGCTTTGAATTTAACAATTTTTTAATCTTTGGAGAATATTATATTCATAAAAAAGTATTTAAGATACATTTAAATAGGATAAAAGATTTTTTAATAATTCAAGTAGATGATTAAAGTTATTTAGTACAAATACTTATACTATCATTATAATAGAATGGATTAGGTTCAAATCCATATATCCCTCAAACTGTAATATTTAATGTAACTAAAGATTTTTACTAATTCAAACAAAGAATTCAAAATAATGTAAACATGGGATTATTGATCTTAGTAAGATGCCACATTAATTACATAATAAATATTCTCCTCTATTTATAATTTTCTCCATCTATTTAAACATTAAGGATGCCATTCAAAATGAAATTTGCCAAACCCAAACCAAACTCGAGACTCTATAAGCCTTCCCAAGATCTTATAGAGTACTATATAAAGTTTTTACTATGTTTTTAAAACTCATTTTTATAAGATTTTATAGAATCCATTTAAAACTCGACACAATTCATTAATGCCAAAAAATAAAAATAAAAAAAAATTGATTTATAAATATACACAAAAAATATATCAAATGACACATGATTTATTTTGAAAAATAATTTCATTTATTTAATTTTAACATCCTTAAATAAGTCTTTTATATAATATTATAATCATAAACAATAATATAAAACACCACCACCATCCTCCTCTAAGAGAAACCAAATTCACAACGCAAAGATTCATCTCCCAGTCTCTTGCTTTATAAGCCAAGCCAACATGAAACATAAAATAAAAAGCCATCTTTCATCTTCTTTTTTTTTTTTTCTAATAGTTTAACTTTTTGGATCCAAACACTTACCCCAACCCATTAAAAAATATAATAAAAATAACTTATTGGAGTCATATATATATATATATATATTATTTTTAATCGGATTTAAAGTTTTTCTATTAGATTTTTTCTTTAAATATCAAAATCAAAATCAAACCATTAATAATTTGAGAATCACTTTCAAAACCTTATCTCGAAACCTTATAGAATTTGTAGTAGCCAAATGGAAAACCTATAATTACCCTCCAAGTGACATTCCTATTAAACATTACCGATTCTCCATTTACACCTCTAGTATATGCTGCCTTTCTGGGAGCCTTGCAGCCTGGCTAATAGAATAAAACTCAAATGAGAAATTTTCATTTTTTTTTAAATGCAAATTTCAGATTTGATAAGCCATAACGAGAAAGATATATCCGACTCACTACGAAATTACGGGAAGGAGTAGGCCTAAAATTTGCCGGATTGGACCTACTCCGGTGAAGGAAAATCAAAGAAAAGCTCGACACAGGGCTTCCGGAGAAGCTACGCAATTTACAGCGTGTTATAAATTTAGAAAAAATAACGATTTCCTCTTCAACATTCCAAATTTAGAAAACTACACCTTGAAATTATAGCAAATGCTTCAACACCAAATTTAGAAATATGAACATCTTGCAATTTTAGTAACACCTAAAGCATGACAAAGCCGACAAACGAAGGCTAGACTTATCATAATTCTCTCCAAATAACATAGATACCTACACAGTGATCAGTTACAAGATTCATCTTATAATTACAACACTACGCCAAAGTGGTAAATTCATGCAACACGAAAGTAGAGATTCATATAAGGATTAAAGTACGTACATATTCGCGTAAGCATATAAAGTCGATATCGCTTTTCTTTCTAGTGATGGCCTTGATCTCCACTTGGCTCCACCAAACCTCCCGGCGATGCTGCGGCCATCTGCTGCGGCAGGGACGGTGGCGGCCGCTTCCTTTTCTTCTTTTCGTAACTGATCCCCCGAGCCTTCGCTTGCGAATCCCTAATTTCCCTGAGGTAAAGTCTAACAGCTCGGGCTCCAAAAGGATTGGCCTCCGGTTTCCCACCATTTTCCTCGAAGGCAGCCCTTAGACGGCCGACGAGAGCGTCGAGACTTCCCCAAGCCTGGCGGAGGGGGCAAGGACATGGCGCCGGAGGATTCGGGTGGCCAAAAAATGGGCAGATAGGGCTGTGGACCTTGGTTTTTCCAAATTGGTCTAGGTAGCGGAGGAATTCCAGGACGTGGGCTCCGCTGCACCGTGAGAGAGAGAGCGGGGGGCGATGGTTCCGTAGATATTGGCCGAAGGTGTTCCAATCTCGCCGCTTCTGGTTCTCGTAGCGACTGAGGGTTGTGGGGGATGTGGTGGTGTTTGAGGAAGACGCCGACGAGGAGGCAACAGTATTTGTGGTGATCGTAGCGGTGGTGGAGATGTTGAGTGATGGTGGGGTTGAGTACTCTTGCTCTTCAAATGAGTTCATATTCATGTTCATCTTCTCCTTTCCTTTTCTTTCCTCTTTCTCTTAGAAACTTCAAGGGTTAAGTTTCTTTAAAAAAGAACTGTAGATGGATCAAAAGGGGATTTCATTTTTTTTCCCTCTCTATTACTTGATATACTAGCTTTTCATCGAATCAGAAATGAACGCTGTGAACAGAAAAAGTGGGTTTAGTTCCACTTTGTAACAGTGCCAAAGTGTTGAACAGAACACTATATCTAGATAGGTTTAGTACCCATTTTCAGGGAATAGCAAGTCAATCGAACCATATGCGTTTCGGACACACACACACATATATATATATATATATATATAGAGAGAGAGAGAGAGAGAGAGAGAGAGATAAGGGAGAGGGTACAGAGGGTTAGGGTTTTGAAGAAGAAGAAGAAGAAGAAGAAGAAGGAAAAGTAGATTAATTTGATCGGTGTGTGTTGCAAAAGGTAGAGTAGCTGGGAAGATCTAAGGGAGAGGCAAGAATATATTGAAGTAGGGTACATGTGTGTACAAAACCATAGACCGTTCTAGCTTTTTAGTATGGCAAGTCGTGTGATGGGTCTTTTGGCTCTTCTATTGCAATCAGTGTCAAAGGAAACAAGGAACCCTTTCCTTAAAATGGGGGAGCAACTTATGATGAAACCGATGATAGAGTCCCCCTAGGAGCTAATGATCTCACAGTTACAGACATTCATGGTGTGAGTGTGCGAGAGAGAGATAGAGAGGGAAGGGCAAGTGGAGAAGAAAGATGTATAGGGCTTTTGTGGAAATAGAAAGAGGTTTTGAACAGCGTGAGATGAGAGAAGGAATAGATAGGAGACAGGATATAAAGCAATTTGGGTTAAAAATGGAAGAGAGAGGAGGGAATAATATGATTTTGTTGGTGCATCTTTTGCATTTGATTGACAACTCCTTTGGCAGAGTGACGAGAATACCCCTAGCTACGTAGCTGCTCAAATGATAGTATTGTAAATGATAAAAAATTGAAACTTACGGTACCGTAAATATAAAATAACTACGGCACAAAGCCTCATTTTCTTTTAGTGTAAATTTTGCTTAAATTCACCGTTTTTTCTTGTCAATCACTATTACAACTATTTTGTTTAATTTTACCGTTAATGACATACTAAAATCTCATACATGGAGACACTCTTCAACCCCTGGTAACTCTCTACAGTTTTTTATTTTCCCTCTAATGAGTTAAGGGGAATTGATTATATTTAAATCTTCCGGACTATTAAATAATGTTGGATCGAGGGATTATCATTGTAAAAAAAGTTATAATTAATAGTGATATACAACTCAAACCTTTTTCAAATTAATAAAGCAAATTATACTAACACCTCTTAAAAACCGTCAAAATCACAACTTTCTAACATAAAATGTCCCGTGGACCAGCACAAAGCGCTAGCTCTCCGCTGTCATTTGCACCTCATCACAAATAAACCAAGGCTAAGCTACTAAATCACATGTTCCAAACTCTCAATTATTAAAAAAAAAAAAACCAAAATTATATAGTAGAATTACTCCATGAAAACCAAATTTACCTAAATACAATTGTTAAAAATTCTCTTTCATTTATATTATTGTTTGGCATTTCATATTACTCCATACATATATACGGAAGGATAGCGAATTCTTATAGCATACTGAAAATGACAAGTCTCGATTATGAGCGAAGACTCGACATGATACAGGAGCCAACATAACTAGGAGGACTAACACTAATTGTCATAGCTATTCTTAGGACTTCTATGAAACTTTTAATGTATTTTCTCTTTTCTTTGATTACACAATTCATTCATCTCAACTTCTCCTCCATGCTTATGCCTATTATTCTTATAATCTCTTTTACATATGCCTTATACATAATTGCTCTTACCTAATATATATATATATATATATAAGTTTCGTATATTATTATTGTTATTATATTTGTTATGAGTGTCGTTACAATTATTATATAGCATTATTCTTTTATAGTAGCATTTCTTCTCACATTTAGGTTTAGGGAGATAGTATCGAAATATTTAGATATCAATTGATTTATTATATTAATAACCCTTGTATTTAATTCACTACCTTATTTTAGGTGTCTTAGTGTAGCATAGCCTAACTTTGAGGGAAGGTATAGCTCATAAATCTTTTAGATCATTGGAGTTTTTTGTTTTATTTATTACCTACAATAGGTATATATGATTTCCACTAATAGTGACTTTTTATCTAGCTAGGCTTCAAACCTCCTTAAGCTTATCCTAGATCTCAATAGGCCTACAATTAGAGAACACGACTAGGGTAAGCATTGGAGCTTGCTCTAGTGTGACCATTCAAATGCTTGAATTAGTCACAGGTGGAGATGATGAATATAAGCTAAAGAGGTATCTAAGAAGCCAAACTTGACATAGTTAAATGGAACTAGTATTTATAGATGGACTTTGCTACTCTCCCATTAGTTGGTAGCCTTTTTTTATAGGATATAAGTTATTAGGCTCTTAAGATGTGAGGCATCATGACCCTTTAACATGGTTAGGAAATAATGGTCTAACCTATCTTTGCTTATAAAAAGGTCATTTCCCAATTAATGCGATATAACCTTGTCATTTCTTGTTAAGAGCATAGAAGTATTTAAGGTGTAGCTTCTAAGGAGAGGTTGATTGGATGAGGTATGCCCTCTTGATGTTGTAGAGTCAAGGTACATTAGACCTTTCTTATTAGGCTATGTTAGGTCTTCAGGCCTGTTGACAGTCCATTCTTTAAACATTTGCTCCTAAACTCAAGTTGACCTCCCTGTCTTATCAAGTAGGGTCTAACCTATTAAGATTGAGCTCTACCTAAGCTAAAACAAGGCATAACTTATTGGCCCTACATATAGCCCAAAAGAGGAGTGGGCCCATGGGAATGCCCCTACAAGCTGCAAACCCATATGGTCACCCGTATGATGCCTACTGGTCATTAAATTTGGCATGACAACTTCGAATCAATTAATTTATGCAAAGAAGAAAAAAAGATTCATTATTACAAAAGATGAAAAATTTTCAATCTCAAAATTTTTAGAAGGGGTCTAAACATTACATTTTAGAAATTTTAGGATCATTATATGATTTTGATAGTTGTTAGGAGGGGTTGCTATAAGTAAGATGATCTTGATGTGATTACCACATCTATTTTAGTGTCTATAATTATTACTAATAAGACAATAAAGGAGGATATTCTACTAGGAATGCTAATGTTTGAGTTAAAGTATATAAGAAAAGGTTATAAAGAGCATCTTAAAAGAAAAATCAATGAGAATTTGGCTAATAACTTATGTTTGATTCACTTGAATGACATAAGGTTGGAAAGAAAAAGCAATTTCTCGTATTTTAATTTGTTTTATGATTAAGGACTTTTTTAGTACAAAAGTTATATTTTATGGGAAATAGCAATTCCCCTAGTAAAAGGAAGGAAAACACATATTTTTTAAATCTATTTCGCATTGTCGATAAGTTATTTTAGACATGGACCTCCAAGTTCAAACTAACCACCTAAAGCATGGTGCCGAGCTTTAAAGCATAAGAATATCCTGCATAAAGCCAACTAATCTCCCTAAAACTTAATCAACCTCATTATATTCTAGGACAAGACAAGTTGCTAGGGTTAAAGATGTTGAACCTAGGATTCATTATTTGATTTTGATGAGAATAAAACAAAAATTGTATATCCAAATATTGTTTTTAAAGAGAACAAAAACAAGTAGATGATTAAACTAAGTATTATTTGATTATTTTGAAATAATTGAATAAGTTCAATTAGCTTGCTTAATGATTAAATATATCAATTATCTCTACAAGAAATTTAATCTTTTGAAGTGGTGATCAAATAATTTTGAAGTTATATTGCAAAGAGTATTCGCTTGTTGTGTATTAAAAGAATTTTCAAGTGATATTTAGCCTAATAGGTTAACAGCTCAAGGAAGAACCAGGTTGATGGTATAAAGCTTTAGAAAACATAAAAAAAAAGCTCACTGATCTAAAAGAACCGGCTTGCCGGTAGAGTCATTTTTACCGGCTTGCCAGTAGTTCAAAATATCGACATGCCGGTAAGTCAAATTCAACTAGCCGTTGGAGCATTGAATGCATTGTAACAAGAAGAAATGAATGGGATAATATAAATGTTCAACAACCCAACTAAAGACATAAGAGAATTGATTTTTTGTTGTAATATTTCAACATTCTCTTGTATTCTTGTTGCCTATAATTCCCATTGTCTCTTGTATCATAAATTACTAATATTTAGAGAGATTTGAAGTGTGGTGCTTGTAAGCTATTAGTTGCAAGTATTGAGAGTTAAAAGCATTACACCAATAATTCTTGAGATTGAGTTTTAGTATTGTGAGTTAAGATTGAGTTTTGTGCTAAGAGTTGAGATTGTGATTTGCGTTGAGAGTTGTGAGTGTAAAACTTATGTAATCAAGTTTGTGTTTGTGTAGCTCTTGGGGCTTAAATTAAAAAATCAATAAAGTGGTGTAAAGTCCTCGATTGGAGGTATTATGTGTCCGTGAAGACTAGGAGGCAGCTCGAACTCCACGTTATATCCGGGCTTAATTTTCTTTATCCCTATCTCTTCTAATTTCTGCACTTATTATTATTCTATTGTTGCTTAATTACTCTTATTATTGCATTTAGTAATTTTTATTGAAAAAGAATTGCAATTTGTCCTTAACCCCACCCCCTTAAGTTTAGCCTAGTATTCTTCAATTGGTATTAAGCTAGTCTCTAGTCACTTGCTTAACCGCATATTAGAGTAAAGGTCATGGCATTTAATACATTAGGCTTTATGGAAGGGCAAGCTATAAATAGACCACAACTCTTAACTGGAAATAATTATCCTTATTGGAAATATATAATGAGTATATTCTTAAAAGCATAAAATTGATTATTATAGCAAGTAGTAGATAAAGGACCATTCAAGATAGAAGGCAAAGTAGAAGATAATTATACCGATAATGATTGGAAGTTATTAGACTTAAATGAAATAGCTATGAACATCTTGTATTGTGCCATTAATAAAAATGACTTTAATAGAGTTTGTACATATAAGAGTACTAAGGAAATTTGGGAAGAATTAAAAGGTATATATGAAGGAACAAGCCTAGTAAGGGATACAAAGATCAGCTTATTATGTAGATAGTTTGAAAACTTTAAAATGGATCCAAATGAAACTATTAATGAGATGCATAATAGATTCATCAATATCATTAATCCTTTGAGTGTTCTTGAAAAAACATTTACTAACCTTAAAATAAATTCCAAAATTCTTAGGTCTTTACCAAGAGATTGGGAAGCCAAGAGAACTGTGATTAAAGAAGCTCATGATCTTAACACAATACCAAAGGAGCAACTTTTTAGAACTCTTAAAACTTACGAGATGATTAAAAAGCAAGGAGAAGAATCTAAGAAGAAAACAATTGCTTTAAAAGTAACCAAAGAGAGCTCTAGTAGTGATAAAAGTGAGGATGATGATGTGGCAATGATCACGAGAAATTTTAAGAAATTCATGAAGTTCAATAGGAAATTGGGAAAAGATAAGAATGAAAACATATCTCAGTCAAGGAAGGAGAAGAAAGAAGTAATCAAGTGCTATAATTGCCAAAAACTGGGTCACATTCAACGATATTACCTGGATCTTAAGAAGGCCAAGAAAGGAGTAAGGAAAAAGGCTATGATGGTAACATGGAGTGATTCAAGTGACTTAGAAGGAGAAATATGCTTTATGACAATGGACAATAAGGTATGTTCTACTTCTAGTGATTCTTCATTTGATGAGCTCAAAAATATGTATGATGGGTTACTTAAGGAATTTATTAAGGCTCAAAAGAAAAACAAGATGATGAAACAAATGATGAATGAAAGAGGAAGTGAATTTGATTTATTTAAAAATGAATATAATAAAGTGAATGATGTCAAAGAAAGTTTAAAGGAGGATAATGAGTACTTAAGATTAGAAGTTGATAAATTAAATAGAAACAATGAATCCTTAAATCTTAGGAATGAGGAGTTAGCTAAGGAAAATGATCAATTGAAAAAAAAGTGCAACTCTCTTGAAACAAAAGTTTATAGCATGAAAAATGAGGATAATATAGTTGATAGGCTAGAAGAGCTTCAAATTAAAAATGCTATCTTAAAGTTTAGCTTAGATGATTCAAAATAAACTATAGCCAAGTTTGTGAATGGAGAAAAGAATTTAGATAAGCTCCTTGGCTCTCAAAGGAAAGGATTGAACAAAACTAGAATTGGCTATAGTAGGGAATATATTTACAAGTCTTACAAAAGTCACTTTGTAAAAATAACAACTAAGACTTATAACTATTGTGGTAGATATGGCCATATTGTACATACGTGTGCAATACGTCGCAATACCGATTTGAATCATAAAGTTAAAATGGCTTGGATTCTAAAAGGACAAGGATATATTATTGCAATTAACCACAAAGGACCCAAACTCACATGGGTACCAAAGAAGCAATGATATGTTTTTGTTGAAACTTCAAGTGGGAGCAACTTAAGAAACTTGAATGGAGAATACTTAAAGAAAATTCGAAGTGCCTCCAACATGGTATTTGATTTAAGAAATTCATTCAAGTAGTCTCCATATAATAACTAACATATTTTGTGTACACTTAAAATTCTCTACATTTGCTTAAGGCTTCCTTATGCACATATCTATCATCTCTTGATTTTAATGTCAAATGTTAGCTCCTAAATGTTTAAATATGCTAATATTTTATGGTTGAATGGTTGGCTTGATTTGATTATGAAGCTATACATAATTGATATATCTTCAACCATATTTGAGCTCAAATAAGTATTTAGGGATTTAACTAGTGTTTTTATAATTACTAGTGTTTAATGCACATATAAATCTTGCTTAGAATGGATAATTGCAAATATTATACTTTTTATGCACATTTAAAGTTTCTCATGAATACTTAGAATCATGTGAGCACAATTTTTGCCGTGTTTCAATTTCCGTGTTCAAATCCAATTCTCACATGTTTAATTTTGTCCATAGATTGTGACTAAATGATTAAGTTGGCCTACTTTTGTTTTTGTGCAAATTTGACTCTTTTAGACTCAAATTAGGCTCTTATTATTATTTGGGAAGTCATGTGATCATTTTGTCTATTTGCATACTATATGTCTTAATCATGCTACGCTTATATCTATAGACACCATTGAAACTTGTTTAGAATGCCAAATTATCATGAACTTGATTTAGTATGTATGTGTGACATTAAGCTCAATTTGTATTTAATGATTGATTTTGATGATTTCAAGTGGTGATTTAAGGACTTCTAAATCCTTCTCGCGATATTTTCCTTCCAACATGCTTGAACATGATGATAAAACTTACTTGAAGTATTGATTTGTAATAACTAAGCCTCATTATTCAAAATTAGTCACTCATACATTTACATGGCTTAATAGTGAACTTTCTAGCAACTAATGACTTAATTCTTGTTAAATCTTACTAATGTTGCTGAGATACCAGCTTTTCACACTCAAGTAGACCTAAGAAACATGCTCATATAGATTTCATGCAAAAAACATAGCGTTTAGTATGATTTAGGCACACTTGAAGTCATTCATAAGCAACTAAGTTGATATATGCACAAATGAATTATGCATTGGTTTCCGTATCTAAAATCAGGTCTTACATGCACAAATGAACACCATCCCTAAATGATGTTCAAGTGGTCAAACTAGCTTAATTTGAATTTCGTGCATATTTGACCTCTTTAAACCCTTTTTAAGTTTTAAGTGTATTGTGGAGCATTTCATGACTATTTATGCTAATATGAATGTTACTTGGTTTGATTATGCATTTTTTATGTTCTTGGTATCTTTCAAATATGCTTAAACCATAAACTTGTCTTGAATTTGAGAAAGAATCCATACTTACTCAATAGTTACATTTATGCTTAACATTTGATCTTAAGGAACTCGAGTAGTGATTTTTCAATTTATAGAGCCTTAAAGCTATATTTTGTGCTTACCATGCTCAAGCATGCATTTGAAATTTGCTTAACTTGTTGGTGTGCAAAAACTCAATGTTTATGCACCTAATTTTCTCATACATGCACACTTTTACTTTATCACGAATTACTCAGCTCTATGGACTTGATTCGGATGAATCTTGGCTCTCTCGTTAAAAATTGAGTTTTTTAAGTTTTAATGGACTTAAATAAACTTTTTTGAAGTATTAGGATGTTGCTTGAATCTCTACAAGTCAATTTGGATTGGCAAACTTGCTCAATCAAAAGACCCTACTGTTTTTCTACAATTTTGCAGACAACCGGCATGCCGATTAAATAATTCACCGGCTTGCCAGTTAAATAATTCACCGACTTGCCAATATACCTACGTATTTAATAACTTGTTTTTGCTTCTATTCGCTTAACCAATAAGTCGGTTCACCTAAGTACCGGTATACTACTCTAGTTTTTCATTTATATTCGATTCTGTTCTTGTAACCGGTAAGCCACTCCATCTCACCACCAGCATGCTGGTATACTCCACTCTTGAAGTAATCTGTTTTGCTTCTATTCTCTTAGTCGACATGCCAGCTCATCCAAATACCAACAAGCCGGTTCTTCAAATTTTAGGGGCGACTTAAAATCATGTCGCACCATCTATCTCCCATCCTTCTCCCAAAACCCTTCTTTCTCTTCCCTCAAACCTTAGAATCCTTCTCTCTCTTCAATCTTCCATCTCCAAACTCTCAAAATCATAATTTTTCTTCATCAATCATCTCTAAATCCACACAATCTCTCGTTAATCTCTTCACTTATTCAAATTACACTCTCATCTTCTCCTTCACACAACTTTCTCTCTTTACCTACCCTTCATCCACCATTAAGATGCCACCTTGATGAACTATAGTGACTTCTAGATAAACTATCACTACCCATCGTGCCTCATTCCTCCTCTAGCTTAAAGATGATGATCTACAAGTTGCATGAATTGCTAGCTTCCAATCTATTTTGTATATGCTCTTCATTATGTTTTTCTTATGTTATGAATTTAGCCATTAGCTACTATTATTGTTATTTTCTATTGTGTTGCCTTTGCCGTTATCTTGATTTTTATTACTTATATTGCTTATCTATATTGTTTACTACTTATGGTTCATGTATCTCATAAAGTTATTACACTCCCCATAGTTGGCTTACATTTTTGAACATTTAATGTGGCATGGGCTGATTTTGATGAATTCATTATGAAAATTTTATTTGGCATAGTTTTTAGCTTCTTTGATTTCACTTTTGTAAGGGGCATATCCTAAGGCTTAAGTTGGGATTATACCAAAATTTCGACTTGGATCATCTTCCCTCTTCATTACCTAGATCCTCCTCTTTTTCTGATGAGGCCAAAAGGGGAGAAATATTCAAGTTATTAAAATGTCAAAACGTGTATTACATCGAATTGATAATAGTTACTCAAAAGATGATATTGGTCCTATAACTTTGGCATATCTTGATTCTTTGAAAGTTTGATATGTTCTTTATGTGAAGTTATTAAGAAGTGAGACTTAGTTCTTTAGCACATCAATATACTCTCATTTTGTAAGCACTCACTTAATCTTATTCAATTGTCAAATATCTTGAAATCGTGTGCTAAATTGAGGGGGAGTATTAAATTGAGGGGAGCATTAGATTGAGGGGGAGCATTTAAAGTATAAGAGTTTTGTCCTCATCAAAATGTGGGGGATTGTTGAACCTAGGGTTTATTATTTGATTTTGATGAGAACAAAACAAAAAGTGTATATCTAAGCATGTTGTTTTTTATTGTTTTTGAAGACAACAAAAACAAGTGGATGATTAAACTAAGTATTATTTAATTATTTTGAGATAATTGAATAAGTTCAATTAGCTTGCTTAATAATTAAATATATCAATTATCTCTATAAGAAATTTAATCTTTTGAAGTGGTGATCAAATGATCTTGAAGTTATATTGTAAAGAGTATTCATTTGTTGTGTGTTAAAAGAATTTTCAAGTGATATTTGGCCTACTGGGTTGACGGCTTAAGGAAGAACTAGGTTAACGATATAAAACCCTAGAAAACATAAAGAAAAGCTCACTAACTTAGAAGAATCGGCTTACCGGTAGAGTAATTTTTAACGGCTTAGTGATAGTTGTACCGGCAAGTTAGATTCAATTAACCGTTGGAGCATTGAATGCATTGTAACGAGAAGAAATGAATAAGATAATATAAATGCTCAATAACCTGACCAAGGACAGTAAAGAACTGATCTTTTGCTACAATATTTCAATATTCTCTTGTATTCTTGTTGTCTATAATTCTCGTTGTCTATAATTCTCATTGTCTCTTGTATCATAAATTGCTAATATTTAGATAGATTTGAAGTGTAGCGCTTCTAAGCTATTAGTTGCAAGTGTTGAGAGTTAAAAGCACTACACCAATAATTCTTAAGATTGAGTTTTTGTATTGTGAGTTGAGATTGAGTTTTGTGTTGAGAGTTGAGATTGTGATTTATGTTGAGAGTTGTGAGTGTGAAACTTATGTAGTCAAGTTTGTGTTTGTGTAGCTCTTAAAGCTTGAATTGAAAAATCAATAAAGTGGTGTGAAGTCCTCGATTAGAGGCATTGTGTGTCCATGGAGACTAGGGGGCAGTCCAAACTCCACGTTATATCCAGGCTTGAACTTCTTTATTCTTATCTCTTTTGATTATTGCATTGATTACTCTTATTATTGCATTTAGTTGTTTATATCGAAAAAGAATTGCAATTTGTCCTTAAACTCAATTCACCCTCTCCCCCTCCCTCCCCCTCTTGAGTTTAGCATAATGTTCTTCAAAAGATAATCTCACTAAAGATTGAATTGAACTCCTAAGAGTTTGGCTTATCTCACCAAAAAGCACTAATTAAGCTCATATCTCTCCTCATACCTTAAAGCCTAGGCCCTTCAACCTATGATGCATAAGTTTAGGTTACAAGTTCAAAAGAAAACTAGATGCAAATAGTTTGGTAGAAAGAAGGTTTATAGCAAGTACATGCCTAACTTAAGATCCTTTTCATAAGATTTAGAGTGAAAAAGAGAATCTCAAAATTGTGATCCACCTTCTACCATTAGCACGTCTATTATGCCTATAAATACTAAGTAGAGGTTACGATAGGAATTAGCCTTTAGGATCGATCATATTTTCCCAAGATAAAGGTCTAGTTAACATGACTCGATGAACTCTTAAGTGTTGTCCAACTCTAAATGAAGCCAACCTCCTTTACTGAGTTGATCTCTCACTGTTACTAACCTACCAACTGATTCGCCTTCTTGTTGAATGAAATACTAAACAAGTTGAGCTACTTAAAGCATGCCAACATCACTCTTCGAATTGTTCTAGGGATCTTTCTCCTCATAGGGTGAATGCTTATGGAAAGGATCTTTGCAAGCTGACAGTAGAAGAACCCTTTGAGCTAACTAAGACAATAAAAGCTGTTGATTTTATCCCTTATGTATCCTAATTAGTTACACAACAGGTCTGCCAGCCTTTCCTATAATCATACATGTCCAACTGTACATCCTAATAGAGAATATTCCGTTCTAAAAGGATTACAAATTTTTCCTTCTTACTTTTGTGACATGATCATATAGTATTTTACTCTTTTTAGCAATTGTGACTGATTATGTAATCTTAGTAGCTTCCTAGTACTTATATCCTTTGATTACATTTGTTGTAATTGTAATCTTCCCACTTTTGTTAATGAAAGTATTGGTTCGTGAGTGCTTGAGTGATAAGTCATATCTATGTGTAACTCACAAGGCTTGGTATTTTTTTTTTTTTTTTTTACGTTTTACCCATCTAAAACCCATGTTCACCTTTCTCCAAAAGTTGTCTTCGGATAACTTAGTCACACTATGGTAAGCCCCCTTCTAAGGCATGTATCAAGTTCCTATCACCTTGATATCAATGATTAAGGTTCGAAGTAAGGCTGAGAGATAAAGTAATACTATGTATTTTGGTTAATGTTACTATGGAGGTTAAAGTCTAGTTGTTTTGTTACTTGTGGTTAGGTGTTATAGCATAAGCTTTATGATACTCTGTTTTCAGCATGTGAGATAGGGTAATGGTTGAGTGAACTAAGCTCTGTATGATAGTATGGTCACTTGTCTATTCTAAGTATTAGTTTTGGTGGTAGTGGAAGTAGTGTTATGAGGGTTGTTTGCTTATTGTGGTAGTATAGTGGTTGTTAAGGTTAAAGGAATGACGGAACCAAATGTAAATGTTGTGATAGGGGATAAATGAAAGTGATGTTCTTAAATGGGCTATCATGTTAAGAAATGCCTAAATCCAATGATGAGCGAATGGACTACCTTACTGAGTTGTTAGAAAACATGTTGACTATAATGCAAGCGAGAGTAGTTGTAGAACATATGGAAGGAGTTTGTTGAGCTGATGGTAGAGTTGATGAATTTATCCTAGATGAGAATCAAGCTAATTATAGACTAAACCAAGATAACGTTAGTGTTTGGCATAGAAGGGAAGCTTACCCAACTCACAATGCTTGAGTTAGAGGAGGAGTTGAACGAAGGATTAATCATAGGATAGAAGTGGTAAGAGAAGAAAGTGGTGAGGAAGAGTTCTATGAGGCTAAAGAACAGATGGAAAGAGCACCTAGAGCTAGTCTCTATGAAAACCAACTTAATCCAGCATATTATTCTCTTTAGCTGCCCTAGAGAATAGCTAATCATTAAGCTCATCAAATAATTAGCTTAGATAATGTAGACGAAGTTGATGAGGAGCTTGATGAGTATTACTGTAAAGAAAAGTACGCTACCTGAGCTCCTAGGGGTATCGGTAATGTAAGAGTCCAAACTCTAAGCTTCTTAGGAAGTAGTAATAATGATGAATATTTACATTGGGAAAAGTTAGTAGATAAGCTATTTGAATGCTACCATTGCACTGCGGATGATAAAGTTAGACTTACCCCCTAGAATTCACTAGATATGCTCACATGTGGTGGAAGAAGCTGCACATGATGAGAGGAAGAGAAAGTTAACGAGGTATAAGAATATAAGGAGAAATGAAGAGGGTTATGCAAAACAAATTCATTCTTGAATCATATTATCAAGATACCTTTGCAAAAGGGACAACAAAAGTTGCTAATTTTGTCCCTTATACATCTTAGTTAATTGCACAATAGGTTTGCTAGCCTCTCCTATAATCATATGTATCCAAACATACAGCCTGATAGAGAATATTCCCTTCTAGAAGGATTACGGATTTGTCCTTCTACTTTTTGTAACATGATTGTGTAGTATTTTACTATTTTTAGTAATTTCAAATGATTATCTAACCTTAGTAGCTTCTAAATATAAATACCCTTTTATCACATTTTTTATAATCAGAATCTTCTCGCTTTTGTTAATGAAATATTCCTAAGTCTCTTTCTCTTTCCTAAGAACCCTATCCTTATAGTTTATAGCAACCCTTAATGAAGGTTATGCCGATGAGTAACCAACTATCTCAGATCGATGAGTCACATCCGGTAAAGTATTGGTTTATGAGTGCTTAAGTGGTGAGTCACATCCATAAATAACTCACGAGACTTAATCTTTTCTTTTGCATTTTGCCCATCCGAAAGCCATGTTTACCTTTCTTCGGTACCCATTCACACTATGATAATCATTCTTCCGAGGTATGTGTCAAGTTCCTATTAAGTTAAGGGTAAAGGATCTTCACCCTCTTACTCTTTATTGAGCTTGAAATTTTCATTTTTCATTATTTTTCTTAATTCGATTTATATTAAACCATATACTCACTAGATTGATTCTAACCTAGTTATTGGTTCATAAGAAAATCAATTTTAAAAAAATATTTAAAATTAGAGATTCTTAGATTTGGGAGCTATCCTATTAAATCTTAACGGGTACCATTTTAACCTTCGAAATTTAAATTTATTTTTCAAAGTACCTTTGTAAAAATAATCCTTATTCATAGGTATATAAATTAATAAAATTACATCTACAAAATAAGAAATTGAAAAATTATTTACAAAAGTAGAAAAATAAAATTTTATGTATTTTAAGTCGTCCCTTGTTTCTTATAAGTACCTACGTTTTCACTATTCGAAATTAGATTTCTATAGTTCATTTTTGAAAACCTTAGTAGTTTAGTTTATTTTGGACTTGAAAACAGTCGAGTTTACGTTTTAATTAATTTATTTTGTTTGAAGAAAATTCTAAAAATTTTTCCTAATTTAAGTTTACTTTTTTATTTTTTTAAATTTCTAAAAAGCCTATTTTTAGAAAAAGGGTTTATTATTCATTTTTTTTTAAGAAAAAACAACTTTTTTTTAGGTGAGGGAAAAAAATTTTGTTTTCAAAGTAAAGACTCTTTTTTAAAAAAGAAAACTTTTTTAAAATAAAGAATTTTTTTTTTTAAAAAAAAGAACATATTTTTTAGAAAATTTATCTTATTCTACGAAGATAATGGAAAAGGTTTTTTTTTTTAAAAAAAAAAAAGAAAAGATTAAATAAACAAATAACAGAAAAAAAGAAAAAAAAATATTTATAGCACGTGAGAAAGAAGATAACTTGCAAACTTGGGTTGGCTTCAAGTTAGAGAAGAGTGAGTGTGGATCTAAGTTTGGAGTTCTAATAGGTCAGGTTACTCGTGTGAAGTAAGAAGAAGAAGAAGTAGTGGCAACTTTAAGTGGCTCAGAACAATTCAAGCATTGAAACAAATGGGGATTGACATTTCTATGAGCTTTCTAACACTAAAAATGCTAGTAGCAATGATGCTTCGGTCTAAAATGGTGGTTTGTGAATAATAAAGCAATGGTGGTTTGACGTAGAGAGATAAAGAGTTTGTGAAGCTCTTGCCTTGGCCATCTGAAGCAAGATATGAGTGGTTCCTTATATTCGAAAATATAAGGAACTCGATAGTAAGCTTATTTTTGCTTGAAAACCACCATAGAGAGAAAATTGCAAGTAAAGAGAGAAAACAAATGGGAAAGCCACTATAACTAATTTCTAATGATTCTTTATGTTGGAGTGAGTCTAAGAGGTCCCTATTTATAGTTTTAAAGCATGAATTAAAGATGGGAAGTGCTCATTTGCCATGCATGAGCTAACTAGGGTTTAGATTAACCAATCTTTGATTAGATGATTTGGAAGGTAATTCTTGATAATTGACTAATGATTGCACACGTAATGGATATGGAGTTTCCATTTTGAAGCTTAGAAGTTTCAAATCTTACTTGAAATAGCAAGATTTGCAAGCTCAAGTAGGCACACATCTTAACTTTCCTCGCTTTTTAAGCTCGAATTTAAACACTTAAACAAATGAATTTAGACAAGATATAGGTAACAAATTTGAAATTTGTCATGTTGTAATTATAAAAGTGAAAGATTTTAGCACCATTATTAATAAAAATACATCAAAAAAAGACTAAGAAACCGTAGGCATACGTAGAAGATAAACTTCCATTTTTGTTGTAACTCGTGAGCTATTGAGGAAGAGGACACATGGTTAAGTGATCACATGCCACATGCCTATGGAGCACATATGGCGTAATTGCCACATTGAAAAATAATAGGCGTGCATTTGCGTGTCCCCTGTCTTCCCTAATCAATAGGCCACACCAATCTTCAAATGGGCCTGGATGGCTCCAATTAAAAGGAGTCGATCTGGGCAAACCAAGCCCCCATTCTTTTCTTTTTCTTAAGAATGTTATTATTATTATTATTATAACAATAAAAGAAAAACTCTTATGATTAAAACAAAATTGGTCCTAATCTAAAATTCCATGTACTTTAATTTTGTAAAATTTCATTTTTCATTATTTATTTTTCTCTTTTCTTCTTCTTCTTTTTTTTTTTTAAAAGAAACTTTTTTTTCTCTCTCTTTTTTTTTCTTTTTAACTTTTTATTTCTCTAGATTGGGACACTTAAGAACTTTTAAAATATGGATTGAGGGTAAGGTCTTTGTAAAGGGTAAAAATGAGGTATCTACACTCTTAACTCCTTAATATCTCTTTACATGCTTTCTTAAATACTATATTGACTAAAGCATTAAAGTGGTAGCACTAGTAACACCTCCGATGCCCCTTTAGTAGGTTACATTATGCTCTTCTATATAGGTTGAATTCAACCTCAACCTCCTAACCAAAATTGACCACCAATACGCATTATATAGAACAAACATTGCTTATGGTACAACCTTTTAGAAACTAAGATAAGGAATAGCTATTCTATAAGTAATAAAGGTAGAATAGCAATTCTATTCTATTGAACCAAATGTAACATAAGTTAGAAAGGATTGATGTATGAGGCAAAACAAGCTACAACACTAATGGTGTGTTTCTTTGGGAAAAAGAAAAAAGAAAGAAAAACTAATGGTGTGTCTCAAATTTATACTTTTTCAAGATTTTATGAGTTTTGTTATCCTGTAATAGCCTAACATGCTATCCTTATGACAAACTAATAAGGGGATCTCTCTTAGCACAATGCATTCTTTATGCTCCTTATAGCCCTTGTTTTGCCATTAGAATGTAATGTACTAACAAATATGATTTTAGTAAGCTTTATGATGCACAATTTATTGTGAAAGCAATGATGTAGGATAGAGAAAGCAAAAAAAATAAATAAATAAATCATAAAGATATTAAAATTATGGGAAAAGAGAAAAATCAATGAGGAAAAAATCTAAATAATAAATATCTTATGAATATTAAGAAATCAAGACAAAAATAAAATAAAATAATTCTAAATTTTTTTCTTTTTTTTTTACAATAAATTAGAAATTATATATTCAATAGTGACAATTTTACTTGTTTGCCATTACATATTTATCAATTATATAAAAAATATTATAAATTTACTAAGTCTATCTCATATTTTTAAGACACGACATAGATATTTTTACTTATGTTGCATTTTAAAGATGCGACATGCATTTAATTACATTAATATCACATCTTTTAAATATGGTATACATACAATTAATATATGTCGCATATGCAAAGTTAGTTTAAAGATGCAACATACATTTAATTACATTAACATCACATCTCTTAAATATGGCATATATACAATTAAAATATGTCACATATGAGACATAAGTTAAGAGATTTAACATACATTGTATGTATGTTGCTTCTCTTAAATGTGAGATAATTACTATAAGCAAAATATTAAATTGCATTTATAAAATACAATATTTTTGTTATTTTCAATATCACATTTTTTAAATGTGATTTAATGTCTGTATTTATGTAATATTTTTTATTTAATTCATATTTATGTAATTTTTTTTTAAATAATAGACATATGTTTCACTTGTTAGTAGCCTCACATGTCTACCCCACGACATTAATGAGAAACAGGATAACTTTACACCATTGGTGAAGAAGAAAGGTATCACATCAATCTTAATAAAATAATTTCTTTAGTAAATATTAAAAAATTTTGTCATGTACTGATTACAAGTTATCACATCCTAACATAGTATAAGATGCACCATCATGCAAATAAACCTGTTATAAATAAGCTCAATTCTAACAAAACAACACTTCATTATATATTCATTGCTCAAAGGAGTTCAGCTGTAGTTTTTTTTATTACAAATATCTACATCATTTATAAGTTTCAAGAACTTGAACACTAAACTTCTGGTTTCTATTGTACTTGCTTAGTAACACTTTCACTTTCAATATAGCTGACTTTATCTAATGTTCTCCAAAAATGCACCTCTATTGCTGGTGACACCCCAAAGTCTACATCTTAACTTGAGGATAAGAGAAAACTTATTAACTTAGTTACTGTTAAGTTGAGTGAGAGTGGATGACAACCAACAATACAACAACGCATACAATACAGGCATACAAGTTCCATATTCACTTAATATCCAAACAGTAGATAAGATAATGTAGATTGCATGTCATGCTAATGCATGTGACATGTATCGGTATCGATATCTTAGCCAACCTAGTAACTCATTCAGTTTTGTCAACTACAAATCCAAGCATTCGAAGGATATATCTGGGAACCTAGCAAAACCATGAAGTGTGGTTGAAGTTTAGGTCAATGCAAAACTCTATGCATGAAAACCCCGCTTTGTAAACTTATTTTAGCAAAACCATAAGTTTTTAGAAACGCGAGCCATAGGTCCTTTTCATGCTATGCTATAAATGCATCAACCAATTATCAATCAACATCAAATATAACAACAATACTTATCATGTTTGTCCTATCTTTGTTTTAGGTTTTGAATTAGCTTTTGATTTGAACATTCATTATAGCATAAGTCTCCATAAATTTTACAAACAACCAAGTCTAGAATACATCACATAACATATTGCCAGCATTATACAAAGTATAATATCACTAAGTACTTACATAGCGAATCACAACAACATTTAAACAATTACCCCAATCATAGACAATAACATTCACTATCTACTAATCAAATGTAAGTCGAGTACTTTATACGACAAACCCAAACAACGTTTGGACAATTCACCACAATCATAAGCAAGAATATTCATCATCTACTATGTAGTTGTAAATCTATACCCTATACATGCAAATCCACTTACCTAGCTAGCAGTATGATCCAACTTACTCATTAGCAGGAACTTCCTCCTCTATGACTTCACCTAGCAAGAGTAAGTATTTTTAAGATCAATTACAGGTCATGTGTATATTTATATATACATTCCTATTGTATACTCACTTGTTGATTGTTAGTTCGTCTTAAGCTGGTTCTAATTTAGTTTCTATATTCAATTCTGATATAGCTTCTAAAACAATTTTTGAATTACTCTTTGATTCAACTTACTTTAAAATTCTTAGTTAGGTACCAATTCACTTATTTTCTCAGTTAGATAAAATCTTCTAACATTACATCTGGTTCGATCTTTTAGATTTAACTTATTTGAATTAGGTTTTGACTCAACCAGAATATTATGATCACTTATTAAATTCCTACTTTTCAACCTAAGATTATTACAGATTACTCTAGCAACCAAAATTCCCTACACTATATTGCTACTCATACCAATTTTGTCCTTTGTCAATATATTAGGCAAAATATGTAGAAATAGTCAGAAAGTACACATATTAGTTAGTATTTTTACACAACAAAAACCATGAAATATACATTATATTCAAAAAATAGTAAGGATTATATTCTGATCATATGCTAAAGTCCCATATTATATAATATACTTCATAATAAATATTTAAGCTCTATTTTATCAATAAATAGCTAAAATAGGTAAATAATTATACTATTTTCCAAAATCACAATATATCATATATTTTCATAGTACTAAGCTCTAGAAATCATGCCAAGTTGGTTTTGTATATTAATGAACATAAAATCCTTTAATTTAGCTAAATTAGTAAAAGTGCTAACAATTGCCAAATAATTCATAATAAATAGTAGACATAACATTTTTCAAAAATTCTTATTACCATAATTTAATACATAATATATGAGTGTTACATAATTTTTGTCAACTCGAAACTACATCATTTAATATTTTAGAAAATTCAATCAAAATTTGTCGAAACAAGGTATGTTCTTATGCAAGTACCTTAAATCAATGTTATTTTAAGAAAATAAAATCACTAGATAAAAGTACATGTAAAATAATATATGGAAACCAAATTTCATAATTTTCTAAGCTTATTTGATATTTTTAGAAAATTACAAAAAATCAAATGGAAAACTTACCCTCGTCGATGTACATTGCTCTAGCTACCCTCCGGCCACCTAGGGTTGTCAAAAGCCCATATCTAATCCCCAATTGCCCAAGTTCGAGTCCCCAATCAATCAAGTTATGCATAGCTATGGTAACCTAATTTCTCTTATTTGTTATCCGAATTTTCCTAATTTTGTATAATTTGTGTGTTGTTTTTCTATAGAGAATTCGTGATGTTTGAGTAACCAAAAATGATCAAGAATGAAGTGTAATTCCTTTTGTACAATTCCTAGGTCGGTGCAAGTGGAGAAAAGCAAATTACAAGTGTCAACCACCCTCCTATTTTAATATTATGTGTATAGTTTAGCTTCTTTTGCATTTGCCAACTAACCTATGATGTGTCTTACTGTATTATAAGCTTGCCATGCCTTTTTCCATGATGTCTAGGTATGTGTGGCCATTTTTTACAATTTACTATTAATTAAATACAAATTTTACTAATTACTTGGTATATTTAATAACATATTTATGTGTTAGGTATATAACGTATATACTACGTAACTATATGTAGATACCTAATTTTTGCCCCCTTATAGTTCTAATTTTTATTTTTACAAAAAAAAGTCATAATTCAAAAATAAAATTAATAGAAAAATTAATAAAAGATAAAAATAATAAAAATTTAACAAATGATGAAAATACCAAAAAAAATAAGAAAAGAAAAAAATTATTATAAAGAGTTTTGTAGATTTTTAGGAAGTAAATTATTTTAGAGAAAATAATTTTAGTTTTAGCTTAGTTAAAAAAAAATTATTTTAAGGAAGCAGATAGTTTAAGTATAATTTAATTGAATTGAATATCAAGGCACAGGCCAATGGCCTAACAGATGAGCATTGGAATATTGGAATGGACTTAGTTTGAAGTCTTGAGTTTGAGTCTCGCTAAGCACCTATGTTTTTATTTTTCTATCTTTGCAAAAGCGAGATGAAAACGAGATTCATATCTGATTAAATCATTTGAATTTAGTTTGATCTTATGAAATTAGATTTAAATTAATTTCGATCTAGTTTGATTGTTATCGAATTAGATGCAATAGATATATACAGATATGATTTGATTTGGACCTTAAAAACACCTATACACGTGCATATAAAAGGAGAGACAGCAGAAAAAAGAATCCACTTTTTCACATAGCAGAATTCTTCAGCGACAAAAACACACATCCACCGACTAAAAAAAGCCAACCCCCTGTTAACCACCTATCCGTTTGCAGCAGCAAAACAGAAACTCCAAACATAACCAGTCAATAATCCACTTTCGGATGACAACAAAACAGAAACTCCAAACACACGCACTGCAGATCACGTACGGATCATCAACACTGACCCTCACACTACGCCAGCAGCACATCGGACAGCAGGGAATAGAGCGGCAGCACAACAAACAGCAGCGAACAAAACAGCAGCACAGTGGACAACAGCAAACAGAATAGCAGCACAACGAACAGCAGCGAATAGGACAGCAGCGAACAGAACAGCAGCACAGCAAACAGCAGCGAACAGGATAGCAGCAAAGCAGACAGCAGCGAATAGGACAGTAGCAAGGCGAATAGCAGCGAAGCAAACTCAGACAATAATCCGACACCAGTAACCACACGCAACAGCAACTCCATTATACGCCGGCCATTGTCTTTCACCACGTAATCAAGAAGTTCAGGTCACTTTTTTTCCAGTTTCGAAATTGTTTGTTTAATTGTTTATTTATTATTGTTATATTATTATTATTATTTAGATCTTTAGTTATTGAATATAATATATACGAATATGAACATATTAGTTTTAGGAGATTTTATTCTTAGTCTTTTATATATAGATAATTGTTTAATAATAATAATATATGTATATGTATATATTAATTTAGGTATTCTTCTTTAGACATTAGTTTTCTTAATTAGATAAATTAAGTATTGATTTAAGTGAATGTATATTTTATGTTAGGAGTTGTTAGGATTGGTTATTTTTGTTAAGATTTGATCTTGTTTAAGGATTTATCATATAGAAAGTTATTTTTTAAAAATAAAAGTTAATAAAAAATCCTTTTTAAATTTTAGGACTTTTAGTGAAATTTTTTTTCAAGAGTTAGGACCCCTTTAGATTTTTTTAAATAAATTGAATAAATTAAAAAAATAAACTCGGGCAGTTTTTTAAAATTAAAATAAATCAACACATTAAAGATTTTTTTTTAAAGAACTACGATCGTCTGATCCCGACTAGCGAGTATGTAGGTACCTTCGGGGCGACGATAAAATATGTTAAACTTAGGTTCTTTTTCTTTTGATTTTTTTGTTTATTTGTCTATTTATTTTAAATATTATAATTAGAAAAATAATCCTAATTTCGGTAAATAAATAGTGGTACCCGTTAGGGTTTAATAGGTTAGCCCCCGAATTCGGAACCCTCTGATTCTTTATTTAAATTGAAATCAAAGACCAGTAGCTAAATCGTAATCAATCCACCCAATTAGTTACGGTTTCTTGTCTTTTCCCAACTACGGTCGGGTGGCAACTCCAAAAATTATTTTCAATAAAAAATCGAACTTTCTCAATTTCTCAATTTCTTTAGTCGAAGATTAATATTGAATGGGTTAGAGTTTAGTATTAATCGAAAATAGGGAAATTAATTTTAAATAAAAGAAATTGAAAAATCAAGCTTGACACTATATAATCACGTTACATGTCATTTGACCCTTAAATATTATTTGTATAACTCAAATAATTTATATTTAAAGATTTGTTATTTTTCAAAACTCAAACATTAAGCTCATAGTAATTAACAAACATACCCAATAAAAGTACGTTTTACTAAAATTAAATATTAAATATACATTATTTTGAGAAATCAACCCTAGTAAGACTCTTTGTCTGACTTTATGACCTTATATTGAAATTTGGGTTAATTTGAACAAAATTGTCCAAAGCTTCTAAATCATTCCAAACACCCTAAACATCCTAACTCATATTAGTTAGTTTACAACTAGGGTACTTAACTAACTAAGGTCTCACACAAGCTTTGCCTATGGACAACATCATCATAGTAAAGATCATAATGCCAAAAGAATCATTACTGCAAGGGATAGAGGGGGCTGTCATAAGCGTTTATATTGTAAAATCGATTTTTATAGGTATGAAAAGGCCTAACATTCTAAAAAGCTAAATTTTAATTTAACTAGAAATTAACAATTCGATATCTTAAAAATAAGATACTTATCTAACTAAATCCTAAAAATAAGAAACTAAATCTATTTATATAAAAGATCATAAAAATCATATTTATAATTTTTTTTTCAAAATCTTCTTTACACATAATTGGCCTTCTCTCTAAAAGATTTACCCTTGAATCTCTTAAATTTCCTTTCAATCCTCTTGGAATTCAATTGTAATATGTAAAAACTAACTAATCTTAAAATCAGGACATAGTAGCTCTTCATGTTGGTTATCAATGTCTTCTAGCTTAAAAGAATTTAGCTTTGGTGAATGGATGTAATGCATGTACCAATGTTTTATGATGCCTCCAGTTTCCTCTTTTTCTCTTATCACAATTATTATATTTTCTTCTAGATACTTCAAATCTCTATGATGAAATTCTAATGTAGGCTCACATAATTCATTGGTTAAATTAAGTTTCTTTTCAATTTCATAGAGTTATCATTAGTTTAAACAATAATTGACTCAACAAGGCTTGAAGATTGAATAATAGGTGGCAAAAGTTTCATTTCACCAACATTTACGTTAAGAATAGAATTAAAAGACTCACAAACCTCCTCATATATTTCTTTATTTGTACTATTTCGTATATTTTCATGTTCAAGCTTAACTCTAGGAGAATTATGCTGTTATGCTCTGAGGGGTACCTTTATTGTGTAGTCCATCTATACAAAAGCCTAGGAATAACTCCCTTGTTTTTTTAAGACCTTTAATACAATGTACAAGGTGTACTTCAACTCCAAGCTAGTTTATGTGGATGGTAGTCTCGTGCAATACAAGATAAAAAATATATATAATTAAATGATTAAATAACATTATTCTACATAATATTACAAGACATGGGTCCCATGAATTAGTTTATAAGTATTATAGTCATAATAATAGAAATACTACTAATATTCTAAGTTAAAATGTGCACTTATGCTTCTATGTCAAGTCTTCCCAACATCACAAACATTAAACTCAAGCATCTATAAAAAGGGTACCAACTAGATCAGCTCCTCAACACTGAAACATTATAGGAGTATAAGCTACATTTAACTTAATGAGATATTCCTCATATTATATCTTACAAGAAATAACAAGAAAGTTAATTATGAACCATATGAATGCATGACAAGTTTATGAATGCAAAAATACATACAGTCATCTAGAAATTGTATATAGTATGGATTTAATGTCCCTCGTTGCTTAAGCTAGAAAACAAATCCATTACATGTTAGCTCAAAGTTCCAATCACCTCAACTTACTAACCCATCAAACTATCTCATGATACCAATTGAGATTTTCTCCCTTCTTTCTAATTCATGTTCCTAATTACCATAAGTGTAGACGTAAGGAGCACATGCAATCTCGTTCACCCCTTAGTAGTGATCTTTAAGACTCTACCTCAAATAGAGGGTAGGGTTTCCTAATACCAAGTGGTTCCAAAAGGATTAAGGCAAGTCATGTCGTACAATCAAGTCCCCTTTTATTCCATAGCCTTTCCATATTACCATGTAATGTTGATGGATTTCAATTATGTAGTTCCTGATATGTATGATTCAATTTAATCATCGAGTCAAAATATAGTTAATAATAGGTGATCAACTAATATTTGCATAAAATCTACAATCCTAGCAATTACTAATAGTATAACACCTAGTTTGGTTCTTATATTTAAGGATATCTTGACACTTATATTCAACCACATGCATAAAACTCGAATTCCTAAGTAATCAATTATTAGCAATTATTTGAACATAGTAGAATATTACTACATACACAACTAAGAATAATAATTATCGAAATCACTCTGCCATGCCATCTACTGATGGTAATAGTTATCTACTAACTTGAAATCAATGTCAAGGTCACCTGATAATGGAATAATAATAATAATACTTACAAGTACATGATAAACTTTCTAAAAAGCTAAGCTAAATTTGCTATATCCCAATTACAACTAGTTTTGTATTTTATTTATAACGTTCTCGATTAACTCTAATTTTCATGATCTTATAGTTGATTTTATAAAATTTAGAAATTACTTTCACGTAGTATGGTTAGTTTTGGCATGTGGGGCCCAAACTTAGGCTTAGTCAAATTCAAGTATCTTTGGTTTTAGGTTTGTTTTGTAAGTAGGCCTAAGCTTAAGAAGTCTATTTTTAGTCAAAATTTTAATCTTTGTTAAGCTTTTATTTAGTAACTGAAGTTGATCGTTTAGGTAGGAATTGTTTATTTGTTACAGCCGAAATCAGCTTTTTAGGTATGTTAATTATTTAGAGCTTGTTTACTTGTTTTAGGGCTTATTTTGGGGCTTAAGGATAAGGATTTCAATTTTAATAAATTTTTAACCTCTATTGGGGCTTTTACTAAATAAATAAGTATGGAAAACTAGTTTCGAGAACTTGGTGTTTTTAGCCCAAGTAGGAGTTTTAGGATTTATTAATGGTTTTGGGTTCGATTTTGTCATGAGCCCTTAAATTTGCACCTAATTTATATGTATTAGCTTTAGTCACTTTGTAAAAATATTTAGATTGGTTAACTAGCAAAATTCTAGAAATTGACTTCTTGGTTTTTCTCCTTTTTAGCATTGGCATAGGGGAAGCTTTAGGGTTCATATTGCAATCATTCTACTAAGCTACTTCTAAGTGATTCTTGGTTACTTTATAAGATTATTTAGACCGTATCCACACATCAAAAACTGAAATTCACCTAAGGATTTTCACCACACGTTTCGGCCAAGAGAAGGAATCTATAAGTAACATTTCTCTTGTCTTCAAATTCTTAAAATAATTGTCCATTTCACTTAAAATTTAAAATCTTACAACTTCTTATATATATAAGCTTGAAAACTTTATATTCGTAAGATTACATGCCTAAATCAAAGTTTACATAAACCACCTTATATTTACAAACATCTATATTGCATATTATCACTTTCTAATACATCTATACAGCTAAATATACAAGGGAACATAGCTATGTGTGTGTGTGTGTGTGTGTGTGTGTGTGTGTGTGTGTGTGTGTGTGTGTGTGTGTATTTATACGTAAGTATGTATATGTATTATGCTATCGCTATGGAGGTTGACTTCCAAGCTTGCACCTTCCTTTTTATCCAAGCTTCCTTCAAGCTTTCAATCTAACTTGTTGTCTCCTCTAAAAGGCCTTCTTTTCCCTTGCTCAAAGTTCAATGAAGCCTAGTTTCTTAGATGTTCTAATCTAATGAGTGAAGATAATAGGAAAAAGGTAGGATGATTTTCGGCTTCCGTTGGGGATGGAGTAGATTGCAACTTACCAATGAGTTAAGTTCGATGGTAAGTTAATGATGTTTCATGTGGGAAAGTATGTTAGTATGGTAGTACTTCATGGTGTTCGATCATAGGGGTGTCAAGACCATGAGTTTGTCTCTTAGATACGTGAGATTTTGGAAGAGAAAACTTGATATCATAATGAGATAAGAGGGTTGATGGATGGTTATTGTGAATAGGAAGGAGTAGGGAGAAAATCTTCTATTTGTTTGTCTAACTTTGCACATTACGCTAGGTTTGATTCTTATCCATTGGTTAATGCCATATTCTTGGTGGTTTAAGGAGTGAGATAGCCATTTTACTGGTGTCCTAGGTTTTGTATCTTAGATAAATTAGGTAAGATTCTAGTTGAATGTCTACATATCATGTCATTATCATGAAAATGACATATTGTTCAATTTGAGCCACTGGATCATGCAACTTTGGTAAGATGGGGAGAATCTTTGAAGGATCGATGGTTAATGCCATGTCTTATACTTATATCCTTTTTATTAATTGGATGTTTTGGTTAGGCATTTAGTTCGGCTAGTTGGATTGGTTTAGTTAGAGTAACTAAATCCCAATTGATTAAAATATTCATGGAATTGATGTGTAGACAGTGCCATGTCTAGGGGTGTATTAGGGTTTAATTTAGCTAAATTAAATTAATTAGTATTATTAAGTAGTTAATGTTAATTGTTAATATTTGATTATAGGATTCAAGATATTTTAGGGTTTCACCTATACTTAGGGTTTTAGAGTAATTTAGGGACTTTCAATCTAACATTTAGGTTAGGGTACTAGAGTTGGGTTTTGGAATTAGAGTTTAAAGTACAACTTTCAATTGAGGGTTGTTAAATTACTAAAGCTAAGTTAAGGTTCAAATTATCATTTAAGGTTTTGGGTTTTGAATTAGGGTTTCCGAACATATTATCTTCAGTGTTAAGTTAATTCATTTATTAATTCTATAGAATATATTATTAATGCTCCTTATCAACTTTAAATCCTACTTAGGAAATTTACAAGATTTACATTTTTCCTCCCTTAAATATAAGTTTTGTCCTATAAACTTCAAACTTGAACATAGGCTCTCAGACAAATGACAGTACTTTCGCTTCACTTCATTCCCTACCTCTTAGGTAAGCTCCTTCTTCTCATGGTTTTGGCATAAGACCTTAACATATTTGATATCTTTGTTCCTCAACTTTTGGGTCTTGCAATCCAATATTTTAACTAGATGTTCTTTATAGGTATCAAGCCTAATTTTCGTTTTTATTATCCTTAACCCAATTACTATTAAAACCTACCCATTTGATGTTAACTCTCAACGAAGGATCAAGGAAAATTGGGTCTTCTTTTAAGATTAGGAAATTTTTAGTATTGCCACCTGACCAAGGTCAGGTTAGAATTAATTGGATGGATTGATCCTAACCTAACCACTAGTCTATGAGAAAAATTGATTTTGAAAATGACTTTCGAAAACCAAAGATGTTGAGCTTGGGGCTAACCTATTAAACGCTAAACGAGTACTACTTTAACTTTATGAATATAAAATTATTTTTCAAAATAGGGAAAAAGGAAAAATATAGTATAAAAATAAAAAATTTCAAAAAATATGGTTGTTAGGAAAATATTACCAACAATACAACAATTAAAATTGCCTCTTAAAGATGCAATTTTATCGTGCGTTAAGTAAATAGACCAATCTTCTTCTTCTCCTCCTCCTCTTCGTCCCCCTCATAATGAACAAAATACTCTCTATCTCCAAACTTCCAAACCCCGACACAATCTCTCTCTCTAGAATCTCAATTTTTACCCAATTTCTTACTGAATCGACACTAAATTTGAGAACCTTTCATAGCTAACAACCTTATCGCACATCAAATTCTTAAAAAATTCAAAAAATACACACGCTGTGCTCATTTTCTCTCTTTACATGTGAAAAAAAAGAAAGTACTTTCTTTGAACTTTTACTTACGAACACTTATTTATAATGGTAAAAAATTGACTTTGAACATGCATATATTATGCTAAATTGTTGTAATCACTAACTTTTTTTTTTTTCCTTTTGATTGGTTCATCTAGTGTTTTTTATATGCACGTGTAATAAGTAATGTAGAAAAAGTTTAATGTTTTCAATTTTTTTATTTTGAATTTTGATCAATTTAAATGTCATTTTAACCTTTAAATACATGTGTTATAATACTAAGTATTGAATCAACTCTTGTTATGCATATGTATATGTAAATTACATTTTCACTGTTGTATTACTGGTATCCATGATTGTATTTCTTTAGATTGGATACATGGTTTTTATCAGCATTGTGAACTTTATGAAGTTTTTATGACAAATAAAGTGAGGATGGATATTGTATGAGTAGTTTGCTATACTAAAGGAAACATTGTAGAAGATGATGATGGTCTATGCTACAACAGACGCTTGATAATAGTAGTAGGGATTCTAATTGATGCATCTTATGATCAGTTAATGGGTTTGATATGTAATAATCTTTGGGTTAATACGACAACTCACCAGGTTAAGTCAGTCCATAAGTGTCCTCTTGTAGGAGGTAATAGGAATTTGTTCTATGTTGTGCCCATAAGCAATGACTATGATGTCCAGTAGTTGTTGGCATCTTCCTAAGGACGTGGTGGAGTTGGTGGTTCAACAAAGATGTACGTTGAAATTCACAGAATATGATTTGGGAGGACATGAGAGCAATGTTGGGTTTTAAGTTAAAACCCAAGTGTATGAATGTTAATCGGTTCCACCTACTAAAGAACTAAGTAGTAGTTGCATGCCTCGTTAAGCTAACATTTTGATCACAAGTGAATCTAATAAGGATATAGATGTGGAGAATGAATTAGCTTGTAAGGATATTGCTGAAGACTTTGTTGACATAGACTCTAATGACAGTATTAGTACAAGGGAAAGGTGGCTTTGGTCTATAGATGAAGCTCATGGGCCGAGTAAGAGGAACGATTGGAGGCATGAGTTGACCATAGTTGTAGATGTGGTTGGAAGTTCAAAACCTATGCCATTTTATACGCTAATGTGGGTAGTGGACTTATATCGCCTAATGAGAGCATGAAAAATGGTGAATTGAGTTTCAACGATGAATTTAAGGTGCATATGGTTTTAGAAGAAATAACATTTAGTCATGACTGTGAAGATGCACCATGTTTTGAATGACCATAACTTTGTTATCATGGAACTAGAAAAGAAAATCTAGTTTGTCAAATGTGCTGATAGTGATAAGGGTTGTACATGGAGGCTTCAAATATGTTATATGATATACCTAAGAGCCGAGTTGATCACTAGGGCTTCTCGTAGGAAGTAGTAGTAGTGGGTCTTTTGAAGTATCAAAGAATGAAGGAATGGGAAAAATCGGTACAGTAGCTTCTGTGAAGCTGCTTAATGGATATAATGCACTAACGAACATAACATGACTTAGTACTTCGCCTGATATGACTCATAAGCTAATACATCCACTCGTCCCTAATCTCGAGCTACTCAACAAGATTAGATAAGAGTGTAAGAGAAAATGTATTCGAAGAAAGGTATCTCACAAGAACAAGAATATTCATTAACTGAAAGGTGTAAGATTATTTTGACTACAAAAGACAAGAGATTATTTAGTAAGTTCTTAAGGCAATAAGGAAATGTGTGCAATTACAATAAAGGGTAGTACAATAATACTAGTTTAGTACATTACTAAGAGGGGACAAATAGTATAAAGAAATATAGTACAATGTTAGAAATAGGAACAATGGTGGCATGTCATGATTAGGTTTGTGTTCTAGGATCTTAAGGTACTATTGCTAAGCTAAGTTAATGTTGGGGTTACTGTTGAGGAGCTGTCCTGATAGCTACCAAAGTGGTTAGATGACATTTCAGTTCAATAGGTTGGAAGAGTATAGCTCAACACATAATGTCATTAGATAAGGTACTCAATAGGTCAGCCTTAGTACTCAGCAGGGTGTGTCTAAGCTAGGCTCTTAAAGAGTTCATCTACATCTCTTCCATGTATAGGAGCTCATCCTTGATAAGTTGATAGGAGAGAATCTTCTTAGTGAGAGATTGGAAGCCTCAGAGGTGGGTGTGAGTAATGGGTCTGAAGGTCAGCAATCCATTAATTCCCCAAGGTTATTGAAGATTTACCCTTAAATCTTAGTCTTCTTCTTCTTCTTTCAGCACATAGGGTGTCAGGTTAGCGATATTGAGAGTGGGAGACACTCCGTATCATTCGAGTAGCTCTAGCTCATAGGCATTGTCATTGATGCATTGAAGCATCTTGAAAGGGGCCAATTGACTTGGGAGATAACTTGTTTGCCCTCTTCCTTAAGAATCGCTTTTTACTAAGGTGGATCCAAACAATGTCTCCTAGGTTGTAAATGACTCGCCTCCTTCCTCAGCTTATTGTTCTCTCCATTGGGCCATAGTCTTGGCAAATTGCTCGGCAACCTTTTGATGTAGTTTCTAAAACTCCTTGACGTGTTGCTAGCCTGATTGACTACCTTTTTACGAGTTCGAGCTAATAATCATGTTTAAGGGTAAGTTTGGGTTAAGTCCATAAATAACCTCCAAAGGTACCCTTCCTATCGAGCTATGAGTAGAGTGGTTGTAAGCGAACTTGATGATGGGTAAGCAAAGATCCCAATCATGTAGATTCTTCTCAATAGTAGCTCAAAAGAGGTTAGCTATAGTTTTATTCACAACTTCCGTTTAGCTATCTATTTATCAATGGCATGAAGTACTAAACATGAGCTTAGTGACAAGCTTCCTCCATAATGTTCACTAGAAGAAGCTCGTGAACTTCAAATCATGATCAAATACAATACTCCTTAGAACTCCATGAAATCGTATGATCTCCTAAATAAAGAGGTTAGCAACAAATAAAGCATCATTAGTTTTGTGGCAAGGGATGAAGTGGCTCATTTTGCTGAATTGATTAATGATCACCATAATGGAATCATATTTCCAAGGTGTTCTGGATAGGATAAGCATGAAATCCATGCTCAGATCAATCTACGACTACTCATGCATGGGTAGAGGTGTATATTCTTCATATGGCTCCGTTCTTCCCTTATCTCATTTGCGCACCTCGCACTACTCAAGAATTTTGCACACATCCTTCATCATCTTAGGCCAATAGAAGTGCTCTTTCAGTAACTTGACCATTCTCTTCTCACTAAAATAGCTGGCTAAGTGATGCGTCTCTGGGGATGAACATATGGAGAGGCACCACAATGAAGCAAAGGAAAACAAATAGGAAAAAGGTCAGCAAAGTCTAGGTAGCTACGGAATGGATATAATGCAGCACTTGATCTTACCTAGCATACAATCTACCAGATATAACACACCGGTCTAAAGTGAAGGGTCACTCGCCATTACTCCTTACTCAAGGGAATAGATAAAAGTTGAACGATAACGAAAACACTAAGGTTACTCAAGTGAATAATTTCTGTATTGAAGAGATGATTGTTCGCATACAAGAAAGTAAGGGTCTACATACATGTCCATTAAGATTACTTTACATGTATGAAAAGACAAAAGGGTATTCTACAACTAGGTTACATAAGGCATACTAAAAAGGTAAAAGAGACAAAGTATATTTAGTGTGAAAAGGAAAGAATCATTCTGGAATACTGTGTTAGAAAACACGTGTCACTTGGTGTTTGGATGAGAGAAATATGGTACAAAGTATGCAGAAACAAAGTAACGCTTGTGGTCATGGGTCGACCTGATTTGGACTAAGTCAAGGACTAATTAGTTCTTCTGAAGAGAAGTTAGCTTGATTCAGGGTCGGGTGCTTGTGGTCAGATCGAGAGCTTGCCTCGGCTACTCTTAGGATAAAGTGTTGCTGCAAAACAAGGGTAGATCTGATGCATGTAAGAATTTGATAGTCAAGTTGGCATAAGATCAGGTCAGGATAGGAATCCCTGTCTCAGCTATGGCCTAAAGCTAGTATCCTTTGAGCGAGTCCTTAGAGTCTTTTAGCTCGGTTATGCGTAATCGATCCGGGGGGTTAATTCCTATCACTAAGCCTCTAACATGGGCTTCTTGGACAAGTAATTCCCTAGCAAAACCATTCGGCACACATACCTGTCTTTTCTTCATTAGAAATCTTTAGCTCAAATAGAACCCATCTAGTACTCCTCTAATGCTGCATTTGGCCATTAAGGGTCTAAAGTATGGATCATGCTCATATTAATTAGGTAGGGTGCCAAACCCAAGTATTCTAGCTTGTAATGTTGTGACAAGAGTATGTTAACAAGAAATGCATTGGCTATAATGTTAGAACTTCCCTTCTTATACTTGATGACATGGCATAAGGTTTCTAAGAACTCAACCCATTTAGCATGACATCAAGAGAGTTTTTTTTGGCCTCTGAGATGCTTAAGAGATTCATGGTCTGTAAAGATAATGAACTCTCTCGACAATAGGTAATATTGCTAGTTCTAAAGAGCTCGGACAAGGGCATAAAATTTTTTATCATATGCCAAGTAATTCAGCATGGCACCTTTAAGCTTCTTACTAAAATATCCAATTGGTCGGCACTCTTGCATGAGAATAGCTCTAATGCTAATGCTAGATGTGCCACATATTAGTTCAAAAACTTTCTTGAAGTCGGGTAGGATAAGTATAGGGGCAAAAGTCAACTTAAACTTAATCTCATCAAAATAATTCTCAACTTTCTCGAACCATTTGAATTCGAAGTTCTTCTTAGTTAGCTTGGTTAGTAGGGCAACTATGGAACTAAAGTTTTGAATGAATCTTCGATGAAATGAAGCTAGACCATAGAAACTTCTTACTTCGACAGCACTGCTTGGTATTGGCCATTCAAGAATAGCCCAAACTTTCTCGTCATCAACTATGATTCCTCTTCTAGAGACAACATATCAGAGGAATATTACCTTGGTCTAATATAACTCACATTTCTTTAAGTTTCTGAATAATTGCTCGATATAGAGGATATTAAACACAGATCTTAAGTGTACGACATGAGAAATGAGGTCGGCATTATATACTAGAATATCATCAAAGTAGACAACAACACATTAACCAATAAGTGATCTTAAACTATGATTCATGAGTTGCATAAAGGTGTTCGGTACATTTGTAAGACCAAATAGCATCACTATCTACTCGAATTGACTATCTTTAGTCTTGAAAGCAGTTTTCCACTCATCTCTTGGTCTCATTCGGATTTGGTAGTAGCCACTCTTCATACCGATCTTTGAAAATACTCATGCACCATGCAACTCATCAAGCATATCATCTAATTGTGGGATCGAATATTAGTACTTGAGAGTGATTTTGTTAATTGCTCAACTAGCAATGCACAATCTCCATGAGCCATCCTTCTTTGGCACTAGGACAGTTAGTACAACATAGGGGCTTATGCTCTCTTGGACATATCCATGTTGAATTAACTCATCAACTTGCTTTTTTAGCTTGGCTACCTACTCAAGATTAAGCCTATAGGTAGGTCGGTTAGGTAGAGTAGCTCTAGGCTAGAGATTGATGCAATGTTCTATTCTTTTGACAAGTGGTAAGCCTCTTAGCAACTCGATAGGAAACAAATCAACATAATCATGTACCAATGCTTACACCTCGGCAGGTAAGGATCTAACTTCCTTCAACTACAATAGCCTTTTAACCAATAAGAATACATACTTCTTCATCTTAACATCTTTAGAAAATGGGGCTCGAGAAATCACTAAGAACTTCCTTTACAACAATCAAATAATCTTCTCTTGTGACTCTTAAACTTTTTTAGGGCTCACTAAGGTCAGTATAACCTTCTTCCCATCCTTAAACTTTTTTAGGGCTCATTAGGGTCAGTATAACCTTCTTCCCATCCATCTGGATCATATAAGTGTTCCTATACCCATCATAGAGTACCTTCAAATCAATTAGCTAGGGTGCCCAAGTAGAATGTGTGAAGCACACATGGGTAAGACATTACACACCACCTTATTCTTATATCTGTCACAAATAGTGATTAGTACTTTGACTTGCTCAACAATTGGTAGACCTTCCTTTTCATTCAGCCAGTGAATCTTATAAGGCTTAAGGTAAGTATAGGTCAGCAACTTTAGAGCCTTTACTACTCCTTGTGCTATGACATTGGTATGACTCGCTTCATTGATGATCAAAGCACATAGTTTGCGATTCACTCGATAGTTAGTATGGAAGAAGTTCTCTCTTTGTTCATTTTCATTAAAGGTAATGGTACTAAGAGATCTTTGTAAAACCATATAGTAGTCTCCTATATTAGGTTAGGTCACAATGTTTGAATCTTCTTAATATTCTTATAGTAGTTTGTTGACTCTTACTTCTTCTTCTTCCCCTTCACCGGCACTCTCCACTTCAAATTGGGGCTTGTCTCCTTTAATGGTCATGACACGTCGGTTTGGGTATTAATTAGCCATGTATCTAAAACCAAAGCACTTGAAACACCTAATTTCTTAGGTCTTCTATTCTAAGCTTTGACCTTGGTCCTTCTTGACCTTAAGCTCTTAGGCTGTCATTAAGTCTACTCGACATCCGACCTTAGCGGTCTACTTCGAAATTGTACTAAGCTCAACCATATCCAAGTCAGCTTGGCATACTAATTCTGCTTGGCAAGCTAGGTTGGCTATTTTGTACATGGCCGATTTGATTTTAGTATACCTAGGAGCTTAGTTATCACTAGGACTTATCAAGGCAAAATTGAATTGAAATGGGTCCTTTAAGATATCGAAGAAAATTACAGGGAAACAATCCACAATCAAATAAGAGTAGCTAACGTGAAGCTGCTTGGAAGATGTGACTCACCAATAAATAGGATACGACTTGATACCTCACTTGATATGACGTACAAGTTGATGTCAAGCTCCACTTGCCACTAATCTTGAATTACTTGGCAAGATTAGATAAGAGTGTAAGGGGAATGGACTTACAAAGGATTGTCTCACAAGAACAAAGTATTTAGTATTAAGATGTTAGTTGTCTTTGGCTTACAAGAGAAAAGGACTATTTATAGTAAGTCCCTAGGGTAGCATTACAAATAAAGAAATTACAAGAAAGTATTTACAAAAAGGAGATTCTTGGTACATACGAGAAGGATAAAAAGGACAACAAACCAAAAATAGAAAAGTAGTTAAATGTCAAACGAGGTAGATAGCTAGCAGTGCAACATTGTCCCGTATGAATATTCTTTGAGCATAGCAGGCGAGAAAGGTCAAATGTTGCAGCACTAAAGGGGCTGGGAAGAGAGAGATGGTGGTATGTCGAGAGAAAACTACTCAGCAGTTTAAGTGAGTCTCTTGTCACTCAGTAAGAGATTCTCAGCAGCAGTTGGTCGGAGTACTTGGCATAGGGTCCTCGATAAGGGAATGGTCGGCATCATCACTACCGAGTGTACAGATCAATGTATGACAATGTGGGGAGCTCAAGGAGTTCAATGACCTTTCTTCAATGTACAATTTCTAGTCATTAGTAGATTGTTGAGAGAGAATTCTTTAGGAAAGGGATTGGAGGCCTTGGAGGTGCACACAAATAATGGGACTACTAGTTGGCAATGCATTAGTTTCCTGAGGTTGTTGAAGATTTACCGTCAAATCTTAGCCTTTGTCATCATCAAGTACATATGGAGTTAAGTCAACAACATTGAATGTGGTAGATATGTCGAAACCTTCAAATAGTTCAATCTCGTATGCATTATCATTAAGGCGCCTCAGGATCTTGTAGGGTTCATCCACTCTAGGTGATAGTTTGTTCGTCTTCTTGCTAGGGAAGCATTCTTTGCTAAGATGAATCTAGACAAGGTCCCTAGGAGCATAAATGATTTGTTTCCTTCCGTAGCTTCCTATTTTCTTCTATTGAGCCACAGTTTTGGTTAATTACTCAGCAATTCTTTGGTGTAACTTGTGAAATTCATCGATACGCTATAGGCCAGATTGACTCTCCCCTTGTATAAAGGGACTATTAACTAACATAAACAACCACAAATGGTGATGTTCCAGTGGAGTTGTGAGTTGAGCGATTGTAGGTAAATTCAATGATGGGTAAGCATAAATCCCAGTTACAAGGGTTCTTTCCAATAGTAGCACGCAGGAGACTATTGACGATTTTGTTAACTACTTTAGTTTGGCCATCTGTTTGAGGGTAGCAAGAGGTACTGAACAGGAGCTTAGTACCGAGTTTCCTCTATAGGGTTTTCTAAAAGAAGCTCGTGAATTTCAAATCACGATCAAACACAATACTTCTCGGCACTCCCTGTAGTCGCACAATTTCCTGTAAAAAGAGGTTAGTGATGAATAAAGCATTATTAGTCCTATGGCAAGGAATGAAGTAGCCTATCTTGCTGAACCGATCAACTACCACCATGGTCGAATCGTGTCTTCTCGGCGTGTGGGGAAAGTCGAGCATGAAATCTATGCTTATATCAATCTATGGCTGCTCAGGAATTGGCAGGGGCATGTATTCTCCATAGGGCTTTCTCCTCCCTCTAGCATACTTACACACCTTGCACCCCTTAAGTATTCGATGCACATCCCTCATCATCTCAGGCCAGTAAAAATGCTCCTTCAATATCTTAATTGTCTTCTTTTCCCGAAAATGGCCAGCCAGACTCTCAACATAAGCTTCTTGAACCAGTAGCTCCCTTGTAGAACTACTTGGCATATACATCTACTTGCCCTTCATCAAGAACCCCTCACTCAAGTAAAATCCATCCACAGCTCCTCTATCACTGCACTTAGCTACTAAAGGCCCAAAATGTAGGTCACGCTCATATCAATCAGGTAAAGTACCAAATCCAGGCACTTTAGCTTGCAACATCTTGATGAGGGTATGACGATGAGAAAGTGCATCAGCCACTGTATTGGTGCTTCCTTTCTTATACCTAATGACATAGCAAAAGGTCTCTAGGAACTCAACCCACTTGGCATAATGCTGAGAAAGCTTTTGCTACCTATGAAGATGCTTGAGAGATTCATGATCAGAATAGATGATGAATTCTCTTAGCAATAGGTAATGCTATCGGTTTTAGAGTGTATGGACAAGGGCATAGAACTCCTTGTTGTTGGCTGAGTAATTTAGGGTAGCACCTCGAAGTTTTTCGCTGAAGTAGGCAATGGGTTAGTGCTCCTGCATAAGTACAACACCAATGCCAATACCAGACGCATCACATTCAACCTCAAAAACCTTCTTGAAATCTGATAAGGCAAGTACTAGAGCAGACGTCAACTTACACTTCACATCTTTAAAACTCCTCTGAGCCTTTTCTGTCTGTTTAAACTCAATGTTCTTCTTGGTCAATTCAGTCAACGATGCAATTATGGAGCTGAAGTTTCGGATAAATCTTCAATAGAACGAGTCTAGGCCATAGAAGGTCTTGACTTCGGCTACACTTATCGGTGTAGGCCGTTCATTAATAGCTTTGACCTTTTCCTCATCAACATGAGCTCCATTCCCTGAAATGACATATCCGAGGAATACAACCTCGCTCTGATAGAATGTGTATTTCTTTAGGTTACCGAATAATTTCTCAGCAAGGAGAATGTTAAACATCAATCTCAAATGTTTAATATGAACGAGAAGGTTGGTATCGTAGACTAGAATATTGTCAAATTGAACCACAACGCATTTGCCTATCAATGCTCGGAGCACATGATTCATGAGTCGCATGAATATACTCAACGTGTTAGTTAATCCAAGTGGCATAACCATCCACTCAAATAGACCATCCTGAGTCTTAAAGGTTGTTTTCCATTCATCTCTCATTCTCATTCATATTTAATGATAGCCACTCTTTAGATCAATTTTTTAAAAGATGCGTACATTATGCAACTCATTGGGCATGTCATCCAACCGTGGGATCGGGTATCTATACTTAACAGTAATCTTATTGATGGCACAACTGTCAATGCACATCCTCCATGATCCATCTTTCTTTGGTACTAGTACAATTAGGACGGCACATGGGCTCATGCTCTCATGGACATATCTACGATCCACCAACTCATCAACTTAGTTTTTCAGCTCAGTTACTTGTTCAAGATTGAGTCTATGGGTAGGTCGATTTGGTAGGGCTGCTCTAAGTTGAAGATTGATGCAATGCTCAATTCCTCTCAAGGGGGCTAATCCTTTCGGCATCTCCAACGGGAAGAGGTCAGCAAATTCCTGAAGTAGTTGCAACACTTTGGCAAGTAGGTTCTCGACCTCTCTAACCTCTGGGAGTCTCTTAACCAAGAAGAGTACATAGTCCTCGGGTTTAACCTCTCGTGCAAACTGAGCTCAGGAAATCACTAAAGACTTTTGTTGCAGAGATCTTGCAACCTTTTCCTAAGCTTCTGCACTTCCTTAGGACTCATTGACATCAATATAACTTTCTTCCCGTCCTTTTGAAACATATAGGCGTTTCTATACCTATCGTGTAATACCCTTAAGTCAAATAGCAATGGTCGGTTGAGTAATATGTAGGATGCATACATGGGTAGGACATCACACAACATTCGTCCCTGTACCTATCACCAATAGTAATCAATACTCTAACTTGCTAAGAAATGTGTAATCCTCCTCTCTCGTTCAGCCAGTGAATCTTGTACTGCTTGCGGTTTGGAAGAATTGGAAATTTCATGGCCTTAACTACTCCTTGCGTGATGACGTTGGTACAGCTCCCTCCATCAATGGCCACAACGCATAGCTTGCTATTCAATTCGTATGGAAGAGGTTCTGTCTCTGCTCGTTCTTATTAGCTACAAAAGTACTGAGAGATTGCTGAACAACAAAGCAATACTTGGCATCGCCCTTAGGGGGGTATCTCGGCTTTCAAATCTTCCTCAAATTCTTCCAACATCTAATCAGTTGCCACTTCTTCCTCTCCTTCACTCGTACTTTCTACTTCAAACTAGGGCTTATCTCCTTTGATGATCGTGATTCAACGGTTCGGACATTGATTAGCCATGTGTCCATAGCTAAGATATTTAAAACATTTGATTTCTCAGGTTTTCCATCCTAAGCTCTGACCCTGGTCTCTTCGGATCTTAGGTTCCTTGATCTTGTTCTTACCTTGGCCTTCGTCTGGTCAACTCGGCATGTGACCTCGACGTTTAACCTTAGATCTATTTGATGCCTTATCACTCCCTGCTTTACTCGGCAGGGCATTCCTACTCGGCATTCTGTTAACCTGATTCCACCGTTGCCTTTTAAGTCTCTAGGCTACATGAATGGTTTCATCCAAAGTTGTAAAGCTCTGCAGTTTTACAATGTGACCAATCTTAGCTCAGAGTCTCGAGATGATGCATACAACACGACTTGACACCTCACTTGATATGACGCACAAGTTGATGTCAAGGTCTACCCACCACTAATCCTGAGCTACTCGCAAGATTAGATAAGAGTGTATAGGGTATGGACTTGGAGAGGATTGTCTTACAAGAACAGAGTATTTAGTATTAAGATGTAAGTTATCTTCGGCTTACAAGAGAAAAGGACTATTTATAATAAGTCCTTAAGGTAGCATTACAAATAAAGAAATTACAAGAAAGTATTTACAAAAAGGGGATTACTGGTACATACGAAAAGGGTAAAAAGGACAACAAATCAAAAATGGAAAAGTAGTTAAATGTTATACGAGGTGGACAGCTGGCCGTGCAGCATTGGTCCCGTACGAATATATGCTCTAAGTGCAACAGGTGGGAAGGGTCAAAATGTTGTAGCACTAAAGGGGTCGGGAAGAGAGAGATGGTGGTGTGTCGAGAGAAAACTACTTGGTCGTTTAAGTGAGTCTCTCATCACTCGGCAAGAGATTTTCAGCAGCAATTGGTCGGAGTACTCGGTACAAGGTCTTCGGCAATGGAATAGTTGGTATCATCACTACTAAGTGTACAGATCAACGTATGACAATGTGGGGAGGTCAAGGAGTTCAACGACCTTTCTTCGATGTACAGTTTCTAGTCATCAACAAGTTGCTAAGAGAGAATTCTTTGGGAGAGGGATTAGAGGCCTAAGAGGCGAGCACGAGTAATGAAATTGCTAGCCGACAATGCATCAAAAAGTATATCAGAAGATCCGAAGAGAAAGTCCATAGCCTTCAAAGCAAGGGATGTTAAAAGAGATTTTCAAAGCAAGGAAGAAGATGTGTCAATGCTAGCTAAGCGTTTGAATCGTCTACTTAAAAAGAAATGTAAGGAAGTTTATAACTCAAAAAAGGAGATGTCGGAAATGTTCTAAAGAGAAATAAGAAAACAAAATCAAAGAAAAAAAGGAGATTGTATATTATGAATGCAAGAAACTCGGACATATCAAGTATGAGTGTCCAGTGCTAATCAAGAAGATAGATAAATACAAGAAAAAGTGCAAATCATTGATGGCCACATGGAGTAACTTGGACAAGTCAAAAACTGAGTCAAAAAGTACAAATGATGAAACCGAGGAAGCAAACCGGTGCGTAATGGCTCTTTTTAAGGTAAGCTCCAGATTTGAAAGTAAATTTGATGATGAAATTCCGAAAGATATATGTGTTAAGAAAAATAAATTATTGAAAGCTCTTGCTAAGGCTAATGACAAGAACACAAGAATTGACAATGAGAATAAGTTTTTGGAGGAAGAAAAGTTGCTCTTGTTCAAACGAATAAATTATTAGTGGACGAGAATGACATCTTAAAAAACGATGTTGAAGGGTTGTACATTGCTAAGGAAATCGTAGTAAATGAGAATATGATATTAAAGGAAGAAATAAAAGGCTTGAAAGGACAAGTTGATGTTTTGTCTAGTTCAATACAAAATACCTTCAAGAAATTTGATGAAAGCAATAGGAAACTCCAGTTGCTTATTTTATGTCAACGTGTTAATTAATCTAAAACTGGATTGGGATTTGAAAATGGTGAATCGTCACACTCTAAAAGAGAGAGTGTGTTTGTAAGAGCAAATGATATACATGATAAAGAAATAATTGATAATAAAGAAAAAGGCAAGGGTATTGAGCAAGTTAGAAAAACAAGCAAAAAGTCTTCTGATAAGAACATAAAGTATCCATAAGTAAACAGATACTTCAGAAACTTGATGAAAAAGTATGTCAAAAAGTATGAAACTCCAAGTTTAAGCAGTATAGTAAGTAATAAGTATAAAAAGGATCTTAGTCTAAAAATGAACCGTGTTATTGTCCATGCCTTAAGCTTATTAACATCGCATTGGATCATTAGCAATTGGAATTCTCTAACATACTCGTCCACTGATTGGCTACCTTATCTAAGTTCTTGGAGACATCGGAAAGTGTCCTGTTCATAATGATCTAGCATAAATCTACTCATCAAAACTCTCTTCATCTCATTCTACGTTTAGATTTTATGTTAGGCTTGTCGACATACATTCTTCAATTTCTTCCACCACATTGCTGCATATCTAGAAAATTCTAAAGCAGCTAGTCAAATATGCACCAAGTCCTCATAATCATAGAAGTCAAATACCTTTTCAATCTTCTCTTATTAGTCTAGATAGTCATCAACACTACCAGACCCATTAAAACTTAGAATATGCACTTTGAGATGTTCTGCTCCTTTGAAGGCACGAAGCTTGCATTTTTCAAATTCATCATACTGCTCCTCCTCCTCCCCATTCTCCTTAACTTTGTCCAACTCAAGTCTCCTCCTTGTAATACTTTTAACATGTCGAGGTAGAGCTAGGTTCACATTAACAACTTTAGGGATGCGATGCTCACCACCTATCCTCTCGCCTTATCTCTCACTTCTCAGCCTCATTCATCAACTCTTTCTTGTGGCCTATTGTCACGCCCCGAATTGGCAGAGTCGTAACAGCCCCGCCGTGTAAAACATCCTAAGATAGAAGTTGGCCTTACAACCGCTATCTTAGACCTGATCTACACAAGGCGTCCGCGACTAACCCGCTTTGAAGGAAACAGTTTGTAATTTAAGTAAATCATTTATCTAAGAAAGTAAGGAAATATATATATATATATATATATATTATAATACAGTTATTGCAATTAAGGTTTACAATATTTCTCCGTAATATATTTCCTAGTTATTACATTATTCAAAAATGAAAAGTTCTAAAGTAAAAGCTTAAACCTTAAAAATATAAAATATATATTTATTCTTCACATGTTTTTCCTCACTCCCCAGGATCCAGCAGTTGCTAGCTTTAGAGTAGTTGTTGCCGCTTCTTGGCCAGCACCTGCACGACGTCTATAGGGATGTGAGCAACCACAGCTCAGTAAGTAAGGACGGAGGACTTAAAACTATACCAAAAACACAACAAGGTTTTCAATCACTTATTAGATGCAATGCATGTGTAAGCAAATGCCATCGCACGACGTTATCTGGCCCGTCGTGAGATTAGAGAAATTGCGCTTGCTCTAATCCGGGTTGAGGAGTTGTCGTTAATGCAACAGCTCATGACCAAACCCAGGCTTATGTAATGGAAACCTTGCTCCTCCCGCGACTACCTTCGAACCACTGTCTTCACCCCCGCCGCGACCTCTTCTCCTGTCACTTAGTTTGACTGAGGATGAAGAAGGGACCATTTTGCAATCCTGCGCTATCCCTTCCAAAGGGGTCGGTATTTGGCCGGAGAGTCCTAAGTTCCCCTAACGGGTTACCATGCATGTTCGTTATGATTACTAGTTGTATATTTGATTAAGTCCAATTTAGGGTGATCAATCATTACATACAATTCATACAATATGTGCCAAAGCAACAAACAGAATCATAGCATCACCCATAATCAAGCACATGCACACATTCAACTACCTAACAAGCACAACCAAGCATAATCTTAAGCCTCCAAAATACAGCATCGTATTAATCCCAACTTACCTTGACTCCTCGCTCACTCACTCGAGGTCCGATTTGCTCAGGCTATCGCCGATCATCCCTATAACACGAACGTGGTTTTAGCTTTTTATATAAATATTACAAGTTCATTTTATTCTATAACGCTTATTGTTAGGTTTTGTTTAAGGTTTAATATGCCTAATTATCTAGGTATTAAGTCTTTTAACATTATTATAGGTTTAGGGTTAGATTTAGGTTCGGTTTTCGCATCGATTTTTAAATTAGGTTTTTAGTTCGATTTCTAAGTAATGTTTTAGATTCCAACCCTAAAATTCCGTTCCAACCCATAAGGTGAAATTAATCACATTACTTCTCAATCTCCTAAATACCATTATTACCTCTAATTAGCATTTTATTCTATCCGATACACTTAAATCCCTATTTGTGTACCGAATTTACTCCTAATGTGAGAAATTTTTTTACATTTTTCATATAATTACATAAATTCAAGTTTCTTATCAGATTTATTATATATCCCTATTATTTATATAATATCAATTTTTATCATAATATTTTCTATTTATTATATTTTCAAAAATTACACATTATGCATTATTGCATATTATGCACATAATGCATTTCTAATATTTCTATTACCCTAATTACCATCTCTAAACAACAATTATTATTTCAAAATGTCTAAATCCATCCTAAATCAGATTTTACTCCAAATTTCCCTAATTTACAAAATTAACTATTTTTCCTATTACTCATTTACTACATAATTAACCTAATAATTACATCTAACACCCTAAATCCTACAAGTATCATACACCATCAGATTTCAACATCCTAAAACATCTACTTATTCACTAAGTCAGTAATTAATATCCTAATCACCTAATTAACTCCAAATTACCCATTTTATGTCTCATTTTAGGGCTTAAAAATTATCTAAAAATTTCGAAAATTATTTTTTGAAAATGGGCTTCATAGAACTATTCTATATCATCTCAGTATTCTACACAAAAATTTTGGGCTTGAAACTACACTCCTAAGGTCATTTATTTCTAAACCGAAACATGCTCGGTTTTGCACGATTTCTTAGGGACCATATATTACGGAACATAATTTCATCAAAATAATATTTTTCCTACAAACTACATACAAAAATATCCCAGAATAACAAAATTCAAAATTTTCTAATTATATTTACTATTTTTACAAAATTACACAAGATTCGAGCTGGAAATTGGACTCACCGATTTGGGTGGCTCCGGCCACCGCGGGCCGCCGTGGCCTTATCGGCCAGCCTGGGCGCTGCCACTACCGTGTGGTGGTAGTGGCCGTCCACTCCCAGCTCCTCGTCTGGTGTGGGTTCCCTTTAAAATCCTTAATTGTACAGTTTTTCTTATTTTTTTTTTATTTTTTGGATTTTCTCTCGAATTTTCAACTCTCCCTAATTTTCTCACTTTCCAAACTATCCAAATGAGCTCTGTAAATTTTTCCCCTATTTATAGACATTTTCTGTAATTAATATGCATTAATTTGACAAGACTTTGTCCAAATTCCTTGATTTTTTGCTTTTAAGTTGTTCAATTTTTATTGGCTAATTTTTCTTTTTCTTATCTTGACATGCCACGACCTGATATTGATGCATCTTATCCTCTTCTGATTTTTTCTGATTTTTCCATAATTATTTTATAATTTTCTTTAATTATTTGCTTAGTTTTTGGCCAAATTAGGTAATTACGCGTATTTTTATCTACACGTAAATATATATGGGGTACACGTGAACATTCCTAAATATTATTTTGGTCATTCTAAAATTTTTAGTATACATATAATCTATCTCTAATAATTTATTAGTTATTAAATTACATTTTTTGCCTTTTCAGTAATTAGCAATTATTATGCTTAAAATTTGAAAATTTTATAGTCTCTTATTTTATTTCTTATTTTCTTAAATTTAAGTTTACGGGGTCATTTTTACTAATATTCTTCTTAATAGTTTATAATTTGGGTTTGATCGGATCTTTTAACCGATCGCCCTAAATCTTGGGTTCTAAGTTCAATCCTACGGTTACTTGGCTGAACTTTGGGGCTTACACCTCTTGCCAAGTTGGCTACAATAGCAGTAAGGTCATGCAACTATTTGTCAATAGTTCGTGGGGTCTGTTGGGTAATACAATCGTGACCATAAGAATCACTTTTGACATCATTAATCTCTCCTTGAACACTAGAATTTGACATTCTCAATACAAAACTTTAGGAAGTTCACTACTCAATAGAAGAAATCTCACAAACTTTGAAAATACAATTTCACACAGTAACTTAAGAACTTACTCTATTTTCCACTTGAGAAATAGAGTATAATAGAACATACATACTTTAACACGAAATACTTCACACTAAGGTATCGGTTACAACCTCAAGCTCCAATACCAGGATTATATGATGTTCTTAGGAGTTAAGTTGATCACTAGGGCTTACTGTAGGAAGTAGTAATAGCGGGTCCTTTGAAGTGTTGAAGAATGAAGGAATGAGAAAAATCGAGAAACACAATAGCTTCCATGAAGCTGCTTGTTGGATATGATGCACTAACGAACATAACACAACTTAGTACTTCATCTGATATGACTTACAAGCTAATGCTAAGGTCTATTCACCACTAATCTTGAGCTACTCGGTAAAATTAGATAAGAGTGTAAGAGAAAATGTACTTGAAGAAGGGTATCTCGCAAGAACAAAAATATTCATTAATTGAAAGGTGTAAGATTATTTCGGCTACAAAAGATAAGGGACTATTTATAATAAGTCCCTAAGGTAACAAGGATATATGTGCAATTACAATAAAGGGTAGTATAATAATACTAGTTTAGTACATTGCTAAGAGGGGACAAATAGTACAAAGGAATATAGTATAATATTAGAAAAAGAAATGATAGGTGGCATATTGTGATTAGGTCCATGTCCTAAGATCTTAGGGCATTGTGGCTAAGCTAAGTTAATGTTAGGGTTGCTATTGAGAAGCTATGCTGAGAGTTGCCGAGGTGATTAGATGAAGCTACAGTTCAGGAGGCTGGAGGAGTAGAGCTTGACATATAATGTCTTCGGACAAGGCACTCGGCAATTCAGCTTCAACACTTGGCAGGCTGGTAACTAGGTAAGACTCGGAGCATAACGGATTGTGTCTAAGTTAAGCCTTTAGAGAGTTCATCCACAACTCTTCCTTGTATAAGAGCTCATCCTTAGTAGTTGACAAGAGAGAATCCTCTTAATGAGAGATTAGTGGCCTTGAAGGCGGGTGCAAATGATGTGTTTGAAGGTCGGCAGTCCATCGGTATGCTAGAAAAAGCATGCTAGGTGGTTCCAAATCACTAGGTTTGAGGGTCCATACATGTACTTGAATCTTACAATTAGCCTAGACCATCCTTAGTTGGACTCAACAACCTTCTCCCACTATATTATTAAGAAAGTACATAAATTGTTGAGTATTAAGGTAAAACATCTCTAAGCAACTATTTGCAAGCAATATAAATATGTTGTACACATAAAAAGAGCCTGGGAAGCTAAGTGTAAATATATAGAACAAGTTTATGGAAAGTGAGAGTAATCATATTTAGTGCTTCCATATCTATTATCTACTATGGAAGAGGGCAATCCGAATATGATGGTTGAGTGGAAATGTTGAGATATCAATGTTGTAGGCCACGTCTTCTTTGATAAAGTATTTTAGGCTTTTAGGTCGTGTATTGAAGCTTTTGTCCATTACAAGTACAATACTATACCCAACTTGTGATATCGGTTAACTAATAGCTTATCTTATAGGTAAATGGTTCATCTAACCAATTTTTTTAATTTCCAAGCCCATGATTACCATCGATGATATGTTTTTATATGGGAAGTACAAGCATAAGCTACTCATAGCAACCAAAGTTGACCATGAAAATCATATCATCCCATTAGCATTTCTACTGGTAGATGAAGAATGTTAGGATAGTTGGGGCTAGTTCTTGAAGTGTGTTTTGACGTACGTAATAAAGAACCATAAAGACATATGTTTGATCTCCAATTGTCAATGTTGGCATATGGTCTACAATTAAGGGCCAAAACATAATATAATCAAATGTGTGGCCATAGCATTTATGTATCCACTAAGTTGCTGGTAACTTCAATTCTTAGGCTAAAAATAAGGAACACAAAGAAATAATAAAAAAGCAATATACCAAATGCAACCTCGTAAATTTTGTACCTACTATGATGAGGCTCATATGATGAATCCTCATACTTGAGTATACTTTAGAGACTTGTACTTAAGGATGTGGACTCTAGCATATGATGATGGAGCTCATTTTGGCCATGGGACCAAATGCATTACTGAGAGTTATAATAGTGCCTTGAGAGATGCTAGGAACTTGCCCATTGCTACATTAGTGAAGAAGATGTTTTATAACTACAATGAATACTTTAATTAGCGTAAGATATGGGCATGGGTAAGGTGTTGACGAAATATGCCAAGAGGAAATTTGATAGGTGGTGCAAAGTAGCCAATGGCCACCATGTTGTGATATTTTATTACAATAAGTAGATATTCAAGATGATAATTGCACTGTACCTTATCGTACATAGACAAAAGAGGGAAAATAGCCATACAGTTGCACTTAGGAGTCACTAGTGTACTTGTAATAAGTGGAAAACATACAAGATTCCATGCTCCCATGCAATGATAGTGATTAGAAAAATAAGCATGGATTATGCAGTACCTGTTGGTCATTGGTATACTAGTAGAATTAGTTGAGTGTATATGTAGGTTCTTTTATGTCTTGTACCAACAAGGCCAATTGGCCTTTACTTAATAATCTTATGTAGTACATAGTTAAAATAGTAGATAGGGTAAAAAAACATAGGAGGCCTTACGCAAAATGATTTTAGAATGCAATAGACATCCGAGAAGGGCATCTAAGGTATACATGTGGACTGTGCAATGAGGACAAACATTATGAGAGAAGATGTTTGCAATGAAGCCGGCAGCCAACATCGAGTGGATCCATAGGTAATGCTTTATAAAGCTTATGCATGACATGTTGATGGTTACCATTTGTTTCCATTTTTCATATCTTTAGATGCTATTTTTACTTACCGTTATTTGTATATTGATTTGATCTTCAATGTTTCATTCTAAAAATTTAGGTACAAATGGATTTAGGATTGATTGATAGGTCACTTCTTCGGTTGCAACCATCTTACAAGTTTAAGCTAGTGTGGAGTGGTTAAGTAAGGACTATCGAATTGCTTGGCAACTCTAGGTCAATTTACTATATTTGTTTTAACATGTTTTCCTTTTGTTTTTTAACTTGCAAGAGAATTGCTAACTTAATGTCAAGTCCTATTTTGTTTTCTTTTATTTAATCCATATTAAGCTAAGTCCACTTAATATAAATTACTCGATATTAAATTAAGGAAATATTTTTTTATAAAAAAAGTAATTTAAAAATTGGAGTCGCCGACCTGTTTGACTATTAAAAAGTGAAATTAGGGTTTTCACATGGAAAAACCTTAATTTGGCCACTAATCCACATATTTTCTAAAAAATAATATTTTTAAAAAATAACTAGAAAAATTGAGTTCTAAGGCTAACTTATTAAGACAAAAGTCACTATGTAAAAAAAAAAAACTAATGGGCTTTATTTTTATAATTTAAAAAAAATACTAAAATATGTAAAGATATACAGAATATAAATAAAATGAATTTTTTATTATGAATTTCAAGAAAAAGAAAAAAAAATTTTAATTTTTTAGACGGTTGCCTAAAAGTGTCTATATACCCACTAATCGGGATTAAACCAACATAGTTCTATTTTTATAAAATATTTAGTAAGTGGATTTTTTATTTTTGAAAATCGAGCTAGATACGTATCTTCATTCTTATCTAACTAAATCTTTTTTAAAGACTCTAGTTAAGATTTTTTTTTTTTAAAAAAGAACTCATTGTGTATAAAAAATATCTTTTCTAAATCTTACATGTAAGATCCACTAAGATAAGTATCTTCATATGTATTTTTTTTTTTTTAAATCCTAACTACAGGATACATTATGATACGATCTGGATACATATTTTCATACGTTCCGAATACGTATCTTCAACGTTTCTTTTCTAAATCCTAACTACATAATACGTATCTTCTACGAAGATACAAATCTCAAATAAAAGATACGATTACTTTTTAAAAAATGAAAATTTTAACTAACTAAATTTAAAAAAAAAGTCAAGTTATCTAAAAAGTATCCAATGATATGACAATAATAATAATAATAATAACACTAATAAAAAAAACCTATACTAAAAAAACAAATTAGTAAAAGGTAATTAAATTAACTAATAAAATAAAATAAAAATAATTTTTTACCTAAACAAATCGAGTCGTGCGTGTCGACGTATTCATGTTGATCGTCATGAGTTGTGTCAATATGTGTAACTGTATGTCATTGATTATGACCATACTGTATTTGTCATAGGTATAGTGGTCAGTGTGATTTCGTATATGGACTTCAGTGCTCGTATGTGATTTCATGTATGATTTTGTATGTGCTTGAGTGTGATTTCATATATGATTTCATGTGTTCGTGTGTGCTTGAGTATGCGCAATGTGTGTTAAGTGATAAGACGAGGAATAGGCATTGGTCAGCGACTGTTCAATTAGGGGTAGTAGAGTTGTTGCGTATGGAGAACAATTGTGTCAATGTGTAGCTTACTTCGATTAGGGGACAGTGGACTTGTTGGCATGAATAAGGCAGCGACAGCTATGGATGTGCTGTATAGGGCTGCTGCAGGCATGCTGTGGTGTCGACTATGGAATGTGCTATCAGGCGATAGAGTATTCGGTCATAGGGTAATATTGTGGAAGTAGGGTTAGTGTTAAAATAGTGAATGTAGGTTGTGTAATTAAAAAACGTATCAAACGTTACCTGCTGACTCATTATTTATAAACTCAATTGAATCTTTCATATCTTAAATACGAACTCACTATGACTTGACTCAATACAATTGGACTCGATACAACTCAACTTCATTTTTATTATTTTTAATTTTTATTTTTTATTTTCCTGGCTTAATAAAAATGATAAAACAGCAAAAATGAGGTGTCTACAGTTGCCTCTCATTGTAGTGAAGTTCGATTAAAACTTCGCTACAAAGACGAAAGAGATACCCATTTTTGTCAAACCCTACTTTGAACTAATCAACTAAGCTGTGTTTTATTTTGATGAAGGATATTGACTTGAAAGGTTGATATAAAGAATAAACCGCCTATCTTGAAAGGATGGGGTAAATCAATGCCTGTCTCGAAAGAACAGGGCAAAAGGTTTGAAGGCCTATCTTGTAAAGATAGGGCATAAGGGTGTCTATCTTGGAAGGATAGAGCAAAAATTTCAAGAGGGCTTACGTTAAAAGGATAGGACAAAAATTTTAAGGGAGCTTATCTTAGAAGGATAAGGCAAAAATTATTAGAGGTCAAATTAACTTGTTTTGGTTTGGTGAATAATTCGAAGAAGATAGATCTCTCTAAGATTTCAAAAAGACTTGTTTTCGTTTGGTGGATAATTTGAAAAGGATAGATCTCTTCAAGATTTTAGAAAAAAACTTGTTTTGATTTGGTGAATGATTCAAAGAGGATAGATCTCTTCAAGATTTCAAAAATACTTATTAATTCCCCTAAGTATCTCTTTCAAGGACTTTTAGGATGATTTTACTTGGAAATGAAGAATTTCGTAGATAGCAACCAATTGGCATACCTCAAGTTGACTCCCGATATTCATTCATCTAGATCGTAGAATATCAACGAAGTATTATACTTACTTCTTTTCCCTCTTTTTTTTTTCTTTTTGAATAAGGTCTTCTTTATGATTGAAACCTTTTACTTAACTGTACCATGCTCATGCCTTGATCTTGCTTTTGTCGTCAATAAATCTCTTTTTGAAAGAAACAAGATTAAATCATTAAGAACATTCGATTTCAATTCATTTAGCGACTCAAATTCATTGGTCAATGTTTTATGTTTAAGTGTATGAGGCTAAGAAACATGGTATACAAGTGTTTATTAGCAAAGTGTTTGTTGGTCGATGACTATCTGAATTCGAGAACATTTATGGATATCAACTTTACTTGTAAACGATGAAAGATTAACCACAAATAATTCTTAAGAAAAATTAGAATCTTTATTGAACTCAGTTTTCATGGATAATACAATTTGACTGCATCTAAATTCATAGGTCCCCTTAATTTTGAGCCATCCATTTCTATCAACATTAATGCACCTCCCAATAATACTCTTTCTACCACATAAGGGCTTTCATAGTTTGAAGCAAACTTGCCCCTAGGGTCTTTTACATTCAGCAACACTTTCCTCAACACCAAGTCTCCTTCCTTAAAGTACCTCGGGCGTACTTTCTTCTTAAAGGCTCGGATCATCCTTTATTGGTAACACTGACCATGACACATTGCAACAAGTCTCCTCTCGTCTAGGAGGTTCAAATGCTCCATTCGCTTCTTCACTCATTTTGCTTCATCGAGCTGAATTTCTGCTAGCACTTGGAACAGTGGTATTTCTACTTCCATCGGTGGCACTGCTTTAGTTCCGTAAACCAATGAATAAGGTTTTATACCTGTAAAGGTTCAAACTAAGGTCCTATAAACCATGAGAGCAAAGGTAAGCATCTCATGCCAGTCTCTATATGTGATCGCCATCTTCTTAATGATCCTCTTGATGTTCTTATTAGCAGCTTCAATTGCCCCATTCATCTAAGGTTGATACGGAGTTGAGTTTTTGTGATTAATCTTGAATTGGTTACACACTTCATCCATCAACTTGTTGTTCAAATTTAACTTGTTGTTTGTAATAATAGACTCGGGTGCACCATATCTTGCAATAATGTCATTTTTTAGAAATCTGACTACCACTCCTTTAGTCACTGTAGCATACGACGCTGCTTCTACCTACTTAGTAAGGTAGTCGATTGCAACTAGAATGAATCTATGCCCATTTCAAGCTATTGGCGAAATTAGACTGATCATATCCATCCCCCTACATTAAGAAAGGCCAAGGAGCGGACAACACATGCAATTCTTAAGGAGAAGCGTTGATTTTGTTAACGTATACCTAACATAAGTGACAGTACCTTACATGCCTGATACAGTCTGATTCTATTGTCATAAAAAAATATCCCATCCTTATGATTTTCCTAGCTAACATATATCCATTCATGTAAGGACTACAGATCCCTTCATGCACTTCTTTCATTAATTTCTTAGCTTCTCTTTCATCTACACACCTTAGTAATGTTGTATTTAGTAATCTTTTGTACAACGATGCACCACTTAATAGAAAATGAGTAACCGATCTCCTTAAAGCTTTTCTATCTTTCTTATCAACCTCATTAAGGAATTCGCCTGTTTAAAGTAACCTTTTGATATCATAATACCAAGGCTTCTTTAATTCCTTCTCTTTAACTATTAGGCAAAAAGTCGGTTTTTCCTCTACCTCAGTCTTCAAGGGTTGAATTTCTATCCCGCCCGTGACTTTCACCATTGATGCTAATGTAGCCAGTGCATTAACAAATTGATTCTAGGTTCTTGGAATGTAAGCGAATGAAATTTCTTGGAATTTTTCAATCAACTTTCCTAAATGTTCATGATAAGGTATCAATTTCTTGTCTTTCGTCTTATATTCTCCCAGGATCTAAAGAATTATAAGAGAAGAATCTCCATACACTTCAAGCCTTTGTATTCCGATGTTTAACACCATTTTAAGCCCTAAAATATAGGCTTCGTATTCTATTATGTTGTTTGTATATGGAAATGATAACTTCACTGCCACAGGGAAATGATTACCTTCAGGTGATACCAATACTGCTCCTATCCCACATTTGAACATATTAGCTGCTCCATTAAAATACATTCTCCATTCTAATTTCCCACCACTCAATTCATTCATCACTATCACATTTTCATCTGGAAATTGAGCTTCCGAACCATCATCTTCATGTTTTAGCGAGTATTTTGCCAATTGATCGACTACTGCTTGCCTTTTGACTAAACTCTGACTTATGTATTTGATATCAAACTCAAAGAGCAGCATCTGCCACTTCAAGACTCTCTTGATCAATGCTGGCTTTTCTGCTAAATACCTCTATAGGTCATGTTTTGTCAACAACTCTATTGAGTAATAGAGAGTATACTGCTTAAGCTTGTGCATCACCTATATTAGGGTACAACATGTTCTCTCTACTTCTAATTATTTCTATTTTCCTTCTATGAATTTCTTGCTCAAGTAGTATATAGGATGCTCTTTTCTACCTCTTTCATTTTTCTACCTTAGCATACATCCCATCGATTCAAAAAGGATCGTCAAGTAGAGAATTAATAGCTGTCCTAGTGTATGAGTGACCAGTATTGGCGAATTCATGAGATACTCCTTGATTTCAGCAAATGCTTGCTCATATTCTTCATCCCATTCTATCGTTGCATTCCTCCTCAAAAGTTTGAATAATGGCTTATATTTATCGGTTAATTACGATACAAAATGAGTAATGTAATTCAACCTCCACAACAGTCCCTGTACTTCCTTTATAGCCTTTGGTGCAGGCATATTTACGATTGCCTTGACTTTGTTTAGGTCCACCTTGATTCGTCTTCTGTTAATGACAAAACCCAACAATTTGCCTGAGGTTACTCCAATGGTGCACTTTTTTAGATTTGGTTTCAGTTGAAACTTCCTCAGCCGCTTAAATAGCTTACGCAAAATATCAACATGATTTTCACCCTCCTTAGACTTGGCGATCATATCATCTACATAAACTTCAATCTCCTAATGTATCATGTCATGAAACAAGGCAACCATAGCATACCGATAAGTTGCCCCAGCGTTCTTCAACTCAAAAGGCATCACGCGATAACGAAATGTTCCCCAAGCGATAATGAAGGTAGTTTTGATTTTATCTTCTTCTACCCATATTGATCTAATTATATCCCAAGAAACTATCCATAAATGAGAAAATATGATTTCCGGCTGTATTGTTCACCAATACATCAATCTTAGGTGTCGCCTGGTTTAAATCACAAAAGTCCATACATACCTTAACTTTCCCATTTTTCTTTAGCACTAGTACTACATTAGCTACCCATTCAAGATAATTCGACACTTCTATGAACCCAACTTCTAGTAATTTCTTCACTTCTTTTATTTTAAGGAGTAAATATGGCCTAAACTGCCTAAGCTTTAGCCTTTGCGGTTTAATATCTTCTCTTATTGGCAACTTGTAAACTACGATGGACGAATCCAAACCAGGCATGTCCTCATGGGATTAGGAGAATATGTCCAAGTATTCCGATAATAATCATGACAACTCTTGTTTTAATTATTCGTTAAATTACCGCTAATTTTCAAGTTTCATGAATTCTCTTCTCTATCCCTAAATTAATCATAACTATCGATTCGTCAATAATCACTTTCCCCTGTTCAAATCGATGACAACTCTCTTGTATTTTGTTTTGAGTCTCAATATCATCTCCGATGTCTGACTGAGTATGGTCGAAGGTAATATTGGTACTTTCATCATTTATAGGCGCAAGATATCCATTATGTTCATCATTTTTATCGGATTCGAAGAGTAAAGGAAAAAGAAAAGCAAATGGGTATGAATAAATAACAAAGAAGAATTGATAGAAAGAAAGGAACTAATTTTATTGAATAAATTCAAATTGTCTGAAAGAAAAAGGGCCTAACTAATCGAACTAATTATTGAAATCGAATGCTCCTAATTGATCTAATATTGCTTTTCTAAAAATACTTATTAACAGGAACGGAAAACCAATTGCATAAGGAAACTGGGACACCAATATCTTCCTTCTTAATGCTGTATTGCTAAGCTAAAACTTTGGATAAACTGGCCACTTTGAGTTCTTGAACACATGTTGGTACTGGGAATGTCTGACATATCTCTAGAAAATCCATATGAGCATGGTACAATTGATCTCCTCTCTTGCCTCTCGTTTTGGCCTTCATTTCTTAGATCTCTTCTTCTGTGGGCTCATATATGAGCATGAACGTTCCAATCTGCTGCTTAAGCTGTCCTGAGCGACCTTGTGCCCCCTATCCTGACACTTCAATCATGTTGACCTAGAAAAAAATCTATAGTCCTGGTTCCTCCAATTCTTCGCTCCCGACATACGGAATAGCTGTCTCTTTGTAAATTTCGTAATCCTGCTCCCCAAGAATAGTAACCAACCACTTGTTGGCTATGAATTTCACTTTTTGATGTAGATTAGACGAAATTGCCTCTACTGAGTAAATCCACGGCCTCCCCAATAGAAGATTAAAAGTTTGTTGTATATCCAAAACTTGAAATGGAATAGTAAACATCTGTGAACTAATCTCGCCTTGCAACCCAATTTCTCTAAGTATCTCCCTCTTTGATCCATCAAAAGCCCTTATTGAAATCAAGTTAGGCTTTATCTCAACCGAATCCACTCTAAGCAAATTTAGTGTCGTTAGTGGACACACATTCAATGAAGACCCATTATCTATCAATACCTGAATGACCACTTTCCCTACACACTTGACTATTATGAAAAAGGGCTTTGTATGCCAGTTTCCTCTTCACCTAACTCATCAGGTCATAATGAAATCTGATCCACTACAAATATTAAATTCACCACCAATCCCAAATTTTCAGTAGAAATCTCTTTAGATACCTTGATATCCTTCAGAATTTTGATTAAAGCTTTTCAATGAGTATCCAATGACAACAGTAAACCCATTAGAGAGATCCGGGCCGGTACCTTGGCTAATTGATCCATAATCTTGTACTCACTAACTTTTACTATCTTTTTGGCAACATTTTGATCTTTATCATCTATATCTTCAAGTATCTTTCGAGAAGCCTCTTCCACAACAGTCTTCCTCTTGGCCTCTTCGTTCTGGTCATAGACTCATCCCGAGCAAATAAGCCCACCAACCATAGGTGATGAAGACCTGGCTGTCTGATTCACCGTTTAGTAATCCAAAGGGGCTACTTTACATTTCTATAAAGCTATTGAGACATTGAAAGCAATTTTCTTAGGCTTGCTCAATTCCTCAACCTTCTCCATCTTCCCATAGTACTAAAAAACCAATGGCTTAAGCCTATCTCCAATCATTCCAACCATCTCAGTTGTCTTCTTAGCTTCTGTAGTAAGCTTATCTTCTTTCTCAAATTCGAGACCCCATCTGGTGGGTGGTTCGTCAACATATATTGCAGGTGAACCAGCACAATCGATTAAATACTCAAACTTTCTTAGCGGTTCTCCCAGGGTGTCAACTGTTGGATCTCTAGCATCATACCTTTTTCTAAGCTCCTTCTAGGTACATCTCTTTTGCGGTTTTGGAATCATCATAGCCATAATGTTAGCTTTCTTTATCTTCTTATTTTTCAGCAATTGATATATTACTAATCTAGTTTGGGTTCTATCTCTAAGATTCATATTCTACAAGTGTCTAGCCTACCTTAGATTCCAAGATACCTCTTCAATAATGATGGGGAGACTATCTAAATCAAACTCTAGTTCAGACTCTTCGGCAATGATCATGTTGATTGAGTGTCCATGATACAATAGAGAATTGTTACCTACATTAGGAGTGAAAGTCTAAATGAAATCCAATTAAACAAATTTTGCATTAATAAGATCCTAAATCTTATGTCTAAGTTGCCAACACTAGTTCATAGAATGGCTTACTTGCCCTAAATGATAATCGCAATGGAGCTTCGAGTTGTAATACTTCGGTCTTTGTCCCTCCTTCGATATTTTGAATGTCAATAGATTCTTCTTCCTTAGTCAGACAAGAACCTAGCTTAGAAGAATGGTGATATGAGTAAACTGTCTCCTTTACAGGCGGTTATTCTGACTCAGATTCAGTAGGGGATTAGATCCTCCTATCGTAGTTACCGGAGTTGTCGGTTTAATAAGATTGCTAGTATTGACAACACTTGCAGTAACTTCTTTGGCCTAATTGGAAAATCTCGTGGGAGGTGTTTTCTTCTCAACTACTTTAGGATTGGAAAACCTTCCAGTAGCAATAGCTTCCTCAATTTGGTACTCTAAGGCCACAATTTCTACAAAGTTAGAGGCAGGGTGTCTTACCAAATGTTGATAGTACGAGCTTTCGAAAATATTGATGAAGGAAAAAGTCAGGTCCTTCTTTGTTTAGGGTGGACTTACCCTGGCTGCTATGCCCCTCCATCTCTGGACATACTCCTTAAAACTTTCGTTGGCCTTTTTTTCACAGATTATTCAAATCTCACATAGATGAAGCCACCTCGATATTAAACTTGTACTGGTTGTAGAAGGCTTGGGCTAACTTATCCCATGTGTCGATCTCATTCAAATCTAGTTAGGCATATTAAGTTAAAGCGTACCCAATCAAGCTATCTTGAAAGGTTTGGACCATCATCTTATCATACTTTGTATGTTTTCCCATCTTTTTAATGTATAGTCTAATATGGAGCTTCAAGGAGTCAGTCCCATCATACTTCTCGAATTCTGGTACCTTAAATCTTTCTAGGAAATCATTGTCTTCATACGTCGGAAAATTGATCATCCCTATCCACTCAAGCCTGTTAACCATTTCTAGGGTTTTCATCTTCTTAGTCAACTTTTGCATAAACTTCCTCTCCATCATTAGGTGTTTTTCCTTAATCTCCTTCCTCCATATCTCAACATTAGGAACCAATTCTGCATCTTCCAATTCAAGTGGAGGGGTCACTTTTGCATTCCAATTTGGGTTGACTTGAGATGCTTACTTGTCATTGAGAATTCCAATTGCCCGAGTGAGAGCTTAGATTTATTCAGCCATCTTGTTCATGTTTTCTTCTAGGGTTATGACTTTCGAGTCGGGTTTGGCTTGATTGACGTTTCCAGTGCCTTAAGTTGATATTCTTACTTTGGAACGAGTGAATATTGAGCTTATAGTTGAGTCTGCTCGCTTAGGTGCTATTTTTAAAATCCTAAATGAAAACCCAAGCTTTAGATATCCTTATGAACTAAAAATTTTGTTTTTTTTTCTTTTTCTTTATTTTTTTGCTTCTTTTTTTTTTTTTGTTTTTGTTGTTCTCTTTTTATTTATTTATTTATTTTTGTTCATTTTTATTTAAAAGGCAACTATCAAGAATGAGTAAAAGACTGCGTAATCAATAAATGTTTTCATTTAACGAAGCTACAAATTTATTAATAATCATAAAATCTACCTGTACCATGGATTAAGAGAAAAAGAAACAAACTCCTAACTAATCTTTCTAAAAAGAAGAAAAAAAAAATGAAATCCTATAAAAGTTGATGGATCTGGCTAGGATAGGCTTCATCTACTTTCAGACTGTAACATCTCTTTCTTGAATCTTACTCCTCAAGAATTGATTTTCTTCTTACAATCTTCCATTCTCTATCTTTAACTCTTCAATGATTCTCTTGCATTCTTGGAACTAGGCTTCAACTCTAGCCCATATGGTGTCTCGATAGGCCTGCCTGGTAAGTGAAAGGTATTTTGGCTCTAACTCATGTTTGAATACATCTGGAGCTTTATACCGTATCTTTCCAATCTTCTCTAACTAATCATAGATGAACTACTTGGTAGCCCAGTATTCTCTGACTTTGCCCCTCAAAGTTTCCATATTTACTATCTTCTTGACTTTCCTTCATTCCTACAACTTCACAAGTTCTACTAATCATTGAATCAAAGTAGTAGTGGGTAAACAAGGATCTTAATAACTCAATGTGACATCGTCCAAGGAATCTCTGTATGCTATTGCTATCTCTTGAAGTGGACTTAACTATTTGGTGACATAAGCTAAGAAATATCCTGTACAACCTATAATACTAATAAGAGGGACCCCTGCATAATTGACGCACCTTAAGATAGCTTGAGTGTAGTTGCTCTACCTGGCTATCCAAGTAAAATCTACTGGCTACATCTTACTTATGACTGATACCTATCCTTTAAACTGAGCTTTGTTTGGTACCTTAAGGTAGTGAGCAAAGTCGTCAATCAAATTAACATTCTCAACCAGGGACACTCTGAGAAGGTTCCCTCCATACCCTTGTGTATGATTGAGAAACCATACAATGAGAGTTATAGGGTTAGCTATGAAGTACCCATGCCCTTACTTCCTTAAGTAGGCAAGTGCCCTGAATTACTCTGGCAATAATGCCGGTATATAGGATTTACCAACTAAGAATTGAGTTACTAGCTCAACTACCCTATAATGGACTTGACCATATTTGACGGGAAACAGCACTATCCCAAATATTGTTACGATAAAGGCATTTACCCTCTTTTTGGCCTACGATTGATATTCTCCACAAAAGATCTGACGATATTTCTGATAAGCGTCTAAGCTTGAAAACCATTATACTAGTCTTAAGATACTGAGACACTTCTTGTCTTCTAACGATAAGAACGGTGCTAGGGCTACCTTTTTTACTTCTAGTAAACTCATGAAGGCTTTCTTAAGTTAGACTCTAAGATCTGGGATGGTTATGCCTGCTTTGAGAAGTGGAGCACTAAGTAACTACGAGTATTCTTCTAAAGTAAGCGTCAACACATGTAGGCCAAACATGAAAGCTGCAAATTCTAGATCCCAATAATGGATAAGGGCTTGAATTAGAGGCCAGCGGAGCTAGACCTGCATGAGGGACATGGTTAGCCCGATCTTCTTGCGAATGTGATCTTACTTGGCGGGCAAAAGCTAATTCAACCAATCTTTCAAGATAACCTTAGGGAAAGAATACTTATCTAACTGGACCTCATGGATGGGCTTGGGATTGATACTACCTTGACTTTCCATATTTATATTACATAAAGACATGAAATGATGAGATTATTTACAATGAAGCTATTAACTTTACAAAAGACTATACATGTTATTAATAATTTTGCAGCTTTCTTCTAAAATTTTCTTTTTTTTTTTTTTAATTATGTAGCCTTTCACTCACTAAGAGACGATAAAAATAAAACACATATATTATAAGAAATAAAATAATCACATAGAAATAAGCATAAAAAAAAGTCATGTATAAAAAAAATGCAGTATACTACACATGCATGTAATACAATAGGGGTTGATAATTAATAAATTATAAGAAGTATTATGAATCTACGGTCAAAGAATACCCTTATATATAAGTATATTTAAAATAAGATTTAAAAAGAAATAAAACTCATGAATACTTATATATAAAGGTTACTGATTTCTTAATTTCTCCTCTTTTTGAAAAAGAACAATGAACCAACCGTGAATTAATCGGGCTTTTCCTATAATTTAAAAATAACTATCCCTTTTTCTAAAAGAGTGATGCAGGATGGTAGGATCTACAGGTCTCAGGCTCTATAACTTCAAGGCTTTTCGAAAGAAAACTTAGTGGGCTATATTGAAGACTGAGTGGGCTTGCTTATCACCGTCAGATAGGGGTAAAGACCACAGCAACCTAAAGGTTACACTATAGTGGCTTATCCTAAATTCATAAGGTGGCTTAGGTTCAACTACATCTAAGCATGTAAATTATTATTAAAATAAAACCCCCTAAATTCTCAATACGGGTCCATTAGGCCAGGTTTTTTTCTTAAGGCCTACATTACTAAAAACTAGTTAGTATAATTATAATACAATAAAAGAAAAATAATACAAAAAGCCCATCGATTAATTTTTTAATTTTTACATGGCTAACCCATCAAGCTTCCTTAGTGGAGTCGCCAATTCTGTCGAGCCCTATTTCGTTTTCCTTAACTTAATTTATATTAAGCCTAGCTCACTTAATATAGATTACTCGACGTTAAATTAAGAATATATGTTTAAAAAACATTTTAAAGATTAGAGTCACCAATCAGTTTAACTGGTAAAAAGTGAAATTAGGGTTTTCAGGTGACCATTGATTAGCATATTTCCTAAAAAATAATTTAAAAAAAAAAACCAAAAAAATTAAGTTCAAGGGTTAACTTATTAAGACAAAAGTTGTTATGTAAAAAAAATTAGAAAAAAAAACTAATGGACTTTATTTTTATAATTTTTCTAAAATTACTTCATTTTTATTATGAATTTCAAGAAAAAGAATTTTTTTTTTTTTTAGACGATTGCCCCAAAGGTACCTACGTACCCGCTAGTCGGGATCAAACAAACGTAGTTTTATTTTTATAAAATATTTAGTAGGTATATTTTTTACTTTTGAAAATCAAGCCAGATTTACGTTTATTTAACTATTTATTTATTTTAAAATAAACCTAAAAAATCTAATTTCACAAATCTAAGAAAATCATAACTAACTAAATCATTTTGAAAAACTTTGGTCAAGATTTTTTTTTTTTTTTAAAAAAACTCACTACGTTTCAAAAATATCTTTTCTAAATCATACATGTAAAATTCACTAAGATACGTATCTTTTCTGAATCATAACTACAGGATATGTTAAGATACGATCTAGATACGTATCTACATACGTATCTTTTCTAAATCTTAACTACATGATACGTATCTTCTTCGAAGATATAGATCTCAGAGAAAAGATACAATTATTTTTTAAAAAATGCAACTTTCAACTAACTAAATTTAAAAAAAAATTCAAATTATCTAAAAAGTATCCAATGAATGGCAATAATAATAATAACACTAATAAAAAAAATCTGCACTAAAAAAACAAATTAGTAAAAGATAATTAAATTAACTAATAAAATAAAATAAAACTAATTTTTTACCTAAACAAATCGAGTCGCATGTGTCAACGTGTTTTGTGTTGATTGTCATGAGTTGTGTCAATATGCATAACTGTGCATCGTAAATTGTGGTCGTGCTGTATTTGTTGTAGGTATAGTGGTTGGTATGATTTCGTATATGGACTTTAGTGCTCATATGTGATTTCATGTATGATTTCATGTGTACTCAAGTGTGATTTTGTGTGATCATGTGTGCTCGAGTGTGCGTAATGTGTGTCAAGTGATAAGACGAGGAATGGGCATTAGTCAATAGCTATTTAGTTAGGGGCAATGGAGCTGTCGCGTGTGGAGAACAATTGTGTTAGTGTATAGCTTTGTTTTGGTCAGGGGACAGTAAACTTACTGGTGTAAATAGGACAATGGCGGCTGTGAGCGTACTATGGTGTCAGTTGTAGAGTGTGCTATCAAGCGATGGAGTGTTTAGTCATAGGGTGATATTGTGGAAGTGGGGCTAATGTTAAAATAGTAAATGTGGGTTATGTAATTAAAAAATGTGTCAAACGTCACCTATTGACTCACTATTTATAAACTCACAATTGAATCTTTTGTATCTTAGATATAAAAGATTCGATAATGATTCTTTAGAGATTTGACATAGCTTCCAGAAACCCTATTTTAATTTGGGATTTCTATTTTTCGAGCTCGGGCTCGATCCTATCCAATTTGATTTAACCCAATAGTCCACTTAATAAATCCTAAGTCTATTCTAACTCAATATAAATTAGATAAAAATCAATTTTATATTAGACTGGATTAAAATATTTTAATGAAGCCCAACTTTTCAAGGACTTAGAATTTACTAAATTAATCAATCACTATTATCCGATTTGACACTAAAAAACCTAACTCGATTCCACTTAACTCGATACGACTCGACTTGACTAGAAATACAACTAAACTTGGTACGACTCGACTTCATTTTTATTATTTTTTTAATTTTAATTTTTTTATTTTCCTAGCTCAATAAAAATGATAAAATGAAATGACAAAAATGAGATATCTATACTCAAATGTTGTAGGCAGAAGTGATGATGTAAAATTAGTATATATATTCTATAGTTATTTTGGGTTTTTTAGTTTTTTATCTAGTTAATTTTATAGTATTTTGAGCTTAATTCGTTTTTTTCATTTATAGGCACTTCAGGAGGCAATTGATGAACTTTCAAGGTTTTTATCAAGTTTTGAAGCTTATTTGGAAAGAAAGTGTATATCAATGATTGAAGCGAAAGAATTTTGAGCAAAAAACGAAGTTTAGAAAAGAATACAATTAAAGACCATAGCCATAGTCCATGCCCATATTACCCATGTCTTTAATTTCCGTTAAAATTTGAAGAGTTCAGACATAGTACATGGACACACCCGAACTCTACGGCCGTATACCTTACCTATAGACTTGCAATAATTTATGAATCTTATTTTTTGTTATGTTTTCTTTGTAAATCTAGGTCTTACTCCTATAAATGGATGCTTAGGCCTAAGTTTGCATAGAAAGCCCTTAAGGAAGAGTTATAGGTTAGAATCACATTAGGGGTTTCTCATCTCTTTTCTTCTTTTATTTCATCATGTTGTTCTTTTAATCTATTCTTATTGAATTGTTATTGAACCCTAATTCTTATTGCAACAATTTCTTTTTAGTCAATTTATGATGTTACCTTTGAAGATCTAATTACACTGTTTATATTGCCATTGAATTAGTATTTACTCACATTACTAGTTTGATGTTTGAGTTTGCTATTAAGACATAAGTCTTGTAGTGAATAGGCCCATGTAATTAAAAGGAATCGAGTATGTGAAGAGATTAGGCACTAATTTCTTTGAATTAGCGTAACCTAGAATAGCTAACCTAATGGTAAGATCTAAGGCCTTAATGCCATTCTACAATGTTTTATTCACAAGCGATTTGCATAAAAAAGGTCTCAAGATTAGGAATTGGCTAAAGACGCAAGTCCAGCCAATTCAGATTAAGCATCTCCATGCTCTAAAATGTAATTGAGATTGAAAGTTACATAAAACTAAGTAGTAAATAACAATGATTTGCTAAGGATTATGTTATCTTTAATTTAATTGAATTATGCTTGTTTATTCTAATTAGTATTGTTTATTTAGTTTAGTTATTTTAATTGTTCTTGTTATTTTCTTATTCTTATTTTATTTATTTATCATTCCCTATTCATCTTTACCTTTTAATCATAATTATTCCACATTGTTAAGTTAGATAATTAGTGATTTAAGGTAAATTACTTATAATCTAAGGTTCTCATGTGCATGGTTTCTCATGAGATCAGCACTCAAACTTACATTTATTTATCTACTAAACTTATGCAAAAGCCAATTCTGAACTGTAAACTAACCTATCAAGTCGCTTAACCAACCCAAGCCTACCTCAAGTAGGCTTAAACCAGTTGTTGAACTACTGGGCCTATGGGCCCTAGTAGTTCAAGGTTGCTAACCCATTGAGTTAGATAGGTTACGAATTGGTAGGCTACCCACTGATTCAAGCTTGATTTGAAAAAAGAAAAAATGGGGGTCCATTTTTGGTTGCAAATTTGCATTGACCATTGCTATTCAATTTTCTAATATAACATTGCTTAAACCAAACAAATTAATTTAGGATCCTAAAAAATTTGTTTCGAAAATAAATTTTTCAGTTAATGAGCGACGGAATAGAGAAAAAAAGCAAAAAGTAAACTATTAAAATTCCAAAAAAGATTGAAAAAAATAAAAGAGGAAAATTTCACAAAAGATTAAAAAAAGGAGGACAACTCTTGGAGAAAAAAAAAAAAAGCGGTTTAAGGCAAAGTGAACTACCCCTTAACCACTGGTTCAACTTAAGACCCTACCCTCCAAGGATCGGTCTTGGTTCACCCTTCTATCGACCTATGAACCAACGGTTCTAGGCCAAGTCGACCCAATGAATGAGTTTATCTATACTATAACTTGACTAGGTATACTTACTTAACGCATATGCCTAACCAAGTTTTTAGTGCCATTACCAAGGAACGAAAAGAGTAACCTAATTAGGATATTAGCAGAAAGTCTAATTTCTTGATTATTTTAATATTTTTATAGTAAATTCTCTCTATAGTTCTCTTGGTATTTTTCTTCATTAGCATGTTTCTAACCAGTAATGTATTGCAATTATTAACTAGGGAATCAAATTAAGGGATGGATCCAACTATTGAGCCAATAACATTAAATAATAGTGCTCCTTAGGAAGCGGCCTAAGTTTGGTTTATTTTGATTTTAGTTGTTATTTTATCAATTTTTTCATTTATTTTTGTTGTTTTGTCTTAAGTTAATTCAAGTATCAAGTTTTAAAACATTAGTTAATGTTTTCCTTAGTTTGAACAATTTATTGCATCAAAAGCAGTCATTGAATTTGCTTATGCAATAGTAAAATTAAAGTTGTCGTCCAATTGAAGCATTATTTGATTTGTTTTTGTACTTTAATTCATTTTCATTTTGAATCTTTTAAAGCAAGGATTAAGTCAAAGGAAATCAATGCAACTTTAGATTGGAGAATTAAAGGAAGAATACGGCTAATGTCTACGCCTGTAGACTTGGGCCATAAACCTATCGTAAATTATTTCAAGAGAAAATCAAAGGAACTTTTGGATAAGAGGTCCATGGAGGCTATGATCTTTGATTGTGGTCCCTTTCAAATTTAAAGATCACGGGTAGGTTTGTTCTACTTCATTCTAAACTCACTTTCTTTCTCTGAGAACACACTTTTCTCTCAATTTTGTCTCTATACCCGCATCAAAATCTCACAAAACTTCATGATCCAACCACTTGCACTTCAATTCTAAGGTACATATATCATCTCTATCTATTCATTTCCTTAGATTTATGGTTAGTTTGCATAAAAATTGGATTTTTACTTAGGGTTTCATGAAGAACAAAGTAACTTGCATGTGTAAAAATCTTAGTTTCTAGAGATAATTTAGGAAAGATAATGTGATAAATCATGTTACTTTCTCTTTATTTACTAGAATTCACTCGAAAACATATACTTGTTAAGAGTTAAATTCATGAGAATATGAAGGGCGTTTTCTATGTTGAAGAAAAGTGAAGGAAAGTGTAGGAAAGTTATAAAAACCATGTCATAGGCTTGTTAACATTATTCTTGGCATGTGGTATCTAATTTGTATTAGAAATATAAAAACTTCTTATTGATCAAAATTGTGTGCAATTAGAGTAATTCCTAAAATTCATGAATTTTGCAATGTAGAAGTAAAACCTAATTCAACATGTTATAAAATCTATGTTAGAATTATGGAATTGTTGATTGAAGCAATGGCACATGTAATAAATAATGGAAAACAAGTTTTAAGGATTTGTATATAGAATACTAATATTTAATAGAGATTATGAACAAAAATAGGATTTAATCTTGAATCAATCCTATAATATCATTGATGCATGATTTTAGAAAAAATTAGCATTTCATTATACAATCCTGTCTAATTCAAGATTTCCTATGTTACTTGATTGAATAAATTAGTAATAAACTAGCAATGATTTTTTTTAGTCTTGTTAGATTCTTGAATTAGCCATTATTTACATAACATAAATTTGTTTCTTTCTATCAAAGTTGAATCCTTTTCTTCTTTTATTTCAAAACCATGTTGAGAGTGAAACATGTTGTGCATAAAAGTTTAAGCACCATTCCTACATATTTTATGAATCTTGGCAACAAAAGAGGTACCTTTAATTGTCAAAGAAGGAATTTTGCTAGATATCCTATTTGAGTTGAGAGTCCAGTATCTAGGCTATCTATGACACTAAATATATAACGTGGATCGAGTTGAGGTTAGGAAGAATGCACTTTTTGCCCACTAAGGGGTCCAACCACCACCATTACTACTTATGCCAACCTCAAACTCAAATGAGGAGTCAGATGAGGAGGAGGGCGAGGATAAGGATGAAGAACGAGTTTGCTTTACACTTTTTATTTCCTTTTTCAAAAGACTCGATTTGATTTTTCATATTGGATGACTATATTCCCTAACTTATTTGCTATAGCTTTTTCATTAGACAACTATTTAACTTTTGATGATTTATAAGTTCTATAGGATACTAACACTATGATACTTTAGTTTTATTTTATTTAGTTAACTTCTCTTTTTTTTTTTCGTATTCTATTTAGTTCGTTTTATTAGATGCAAAGAAAACCCTAAGCTTAATCAGATCGATAGAATTTGGATCTTGGACTTCAAATTTTTCTCAAGGATTAATGCAAAAGTTGGGGAAGTCCCACTTCTTTTTTATTTTTATTTTTCTCCCACTTTTATTTTTGAATTGCTTTGTTATTATGTACATTAGGGAAAATATACAACTTAAGTATATATCAAAAGGATAGGTTATGTATGTTAATAATTTAAATACACATTTAAGTTTTTGAATTTTTCTTGAGTTAGAAATCTTAGAAATTTACACCTTTTATATTTAAAGTAAAAAAAAAAATCAAAATTTCCCAAATTTTTTATGAATTTAGAACCCTTTGCTAAATTTGAGTGATCAAATCCTTATGATTTAGAGTTCCCTGTTTCTTAAGTTTAAATTTAGACTCGAGGTTAGGACAGATATAAATGAGTTAAGGATTAGTTATTTTGATTTCTAAGCTTAATTCTAAAAGATAGTTATATATCCTTCTTTTTCAAATTTTTAGATTGGATGAATAAAAGAGATTGTCCTTTGAAAGTCTCTTAAAAAATTTAAGTAATTGAAGGTATAATTGAATTAATTGCTAAGAATTAGTAAGGAACAATCTTGGTTCCTTAGAAGAGTGAGACTCTTTCTTGCTGACAATTTTTAGAAAGAAAATTTAATTAAAGTTGTTAAGAATTAGTCTCGATCCCTTAGAAGTGTAAGAAGTCTTCCTATTGACAACTACTAAAATAAATAAAAGGGCTAAATTAGTGAGGATCGGCTTTGGTCTATTAGAAGAGCGAAATTTTTTCCCAATGCTAATTAGCTTTAAAGAAATTAAATTGAACTTAAAAAGCCTCTTAATAATATTGAAAGAAGTTGGAGATGATTAGAGGATGAATTGATGTAATATGCATCCAGTCTAGGTTTTCAAAATAAAATTAGTAAAGGAAGATTCCCCTCCTCTTGAGTTAGAGAGAGGAAATTTTTATAACTTTTTCTTAGCTTATTGATATTTGTTTTAATCTCTAATTCAATTTTTGTTTAAAGTGATAAAGCTAACTCTAAGTTATTTCGATTGATAATTGAAATTCAATAATTCTAAGAGTATTATCTAAGTGTTTTAAAGACGTTATTAAGATAAGGAAAAAGGATGATATGGAAAGAATTTTTGTTAAGCTATTTGGACTTAAGGGTGTACTTTTCTAAAGAATAAATTTTTAACTGCCTTGTCCTTAAGATATTTTTGTTTTTATTTTGATTGTTTCACTTAAGGACAAATAAAAGCTTAAGCATAGGGCATTTGATAAGCTATAGTATACATTTAAAAATTCAAGTTTTTAAAAGGATTTCAACTTTAATAAGATTTTATGTAATTTCAAAATATACGAATATTTATCCTTATTTTATAACTTGCCAATGTCGAATATGTATACTAAGTTTATGTAATGTGAAATTAGTATACATTTTCTATAATTATTTTGTGCCAATTTGTACAATAATTTAGTTAATTTCATTGTGATTTAGAGCTTAATTAGAATTTTCATTTTCAAGCACTTAAAGAGACATTTAATGAATTTTCAAGGATTTTTATTAAGTTTCAAAGCTTATTGGACAAAAGCATTGATCGAGGAATTGAAGTGAAGGAATTTTAAGTGAGAAACGAAGTCTAATGAAGAATATGATTAGAGACCATGGCAATGGTCCATGCTCGTGTACCCTATGTCTTCAATTTCCATTCAATTTTTCGAGATTTTAAACGAAGTACAAGAGCACGCCCTAACTTAACTGCCATATACCTTGCCTATAGACTTGTAATGCATTTCAAATCTTTTATTTTTGTTAGGTTTTCTTTGTAAACCTAGGCCTTATTCCTATAAATAGATGTCTAGATCTAGGTCTAGTTTTGTAGAGAGAGCCCCCTTAGGAAGAGTCTTAGGTTAAAATTATATCAAACGTCTATTAGCTTCCTCTTCTTTTCATTATGTTATTCTTTTAATTTATTCTTAGTGAATCGTTATTAAAACCTAATCCCTTTTGCAACAATTCTCTTCTATTTAATCTATGATATTATTCTTTAAAGATCTAATTACACTGTTTATATTGTTGTCGAATTAGAATTTTTTTGGGTTACTAAGTTGATGTCTGAGTTTGCTATTTGAGATGCGAGTCTTCCAGTGACTATTTACATTGTTTATAGTGTTGTCGAATTAGAATTTATTTGGGTTACTAGGTTGATGTCAGAGTTTGCTATTTGAGATGCGAGTCTTTTAGTGAACAGACTCGTGTAATTAGAAGAAATTAAGTATTTAAAAGATTAGGTACTGATTTCTTTGGATTAGGATAACCTAGAATGACTAACCTAATAGCAGGATTCAAGTTCTTCATGTGATTCTGTAATGCTCTGTTCATAAGTAATTCAAGTAGAAAGGGTCCGAGATTAGGAATTGGCTAGAGACGTAAGTCTGGTCAATTTAGATTAAGCATCTCCACAATCCAAAGAGTAATTAAGATTGAACATTTCATAAAACTAGGTATAAATAATAACAATTTACTAAGGATTATGCACTCTTTAGTTTAATTGAAACATGCTTGTTTATTTTATTTGTTCTTGTTTATTTTTTTTATCTTATTTATAGTTTTGTCTTTATCTTTACCTTTTTATCAAAATTATCCTCCATTGTTAAGTTAGATGATAGCTAATTTAGGATAAATTGCTGGTAATATAAGGTTCTCACATTCATGGTTCCTCATAGGATTGACATTCAGACTCATAGTCCATTTTAACTATACTATCACTTGACTAGGTACATTTGCTTAACACCAATCAAGTTATAACTTATCAAAGTTGAAATCCTTTCAAAACTTGAACAAGGAAGTTAACATGGATTATATGTCTAAATGTCGATCTCATAAAGAATTATGAATGTGAGAACCCTAGATTACTAGTAATTTACCCTTAATAACCAATTATCTAACTTAACAATGGAGGATAATTTTAATAAAAAGGTAAAGATAAACACGGAACAATAAATAAGATAAAAACAATAAACAAGAACAAATAAAATAAACAAGCTTAATTCAATTAATTTAAGAAGCACATAATCCTTTGTAAACCATTGTTATTTACTACCTAGTTCTAAGCAACTTTAAATATTAAATACTCTTTGGATTGTAGAGATGCCTAATCTAAATTGACCGAACTCACATCTCTAGCCAATTCTTAATCTTAAGACCCTCTCTACCTAAATCACTTCTGAATAGAGCGTCACAAAATCACATAAAGAACTTGGATCCCGCTATTAGGTTGGTCTTTCTAGGTTACCCCAATCCAAAGTATCATTACACAATCTCTTAGCATTAGGTTAGTCTTTCTAGGTTACCCTAATCCAAAGTATCATTGCACAATCTCTTAGCATAATCAATTCCTTCTAATTACATAGGTCTATTTACTAGAGGACTTGCATCGCATACAACAAACTCAGACATCAAACTAGTAACCCAAGTAAATACTAATTCAACAACGATAAAAATAGTATTATTAGATCTTCATAGAATAATATCATAAATTGAATAGAAAAGAATTGTTGCAATAAGAACTAGGGTTCAATAATGATTCACTAAGAATAAATTAACAGAACATCATAATAAATAGAAAAGAAAAAGAAATTCGAGAGATCCCTGATATAATTCTAACCTAAACTCTTCCTAAGGGAGCCTTCTCTACAAACCTAGTAAGACCTATATTTATAACGAAAACCTAACAAAAATAGAAGATTCACGAATTATTGCAACTCTATAGGTAAGGTACATGGCTGCAGAATGCAAGTGTATACTTATACTTTGATCGAAATCTTCAAAATTCAATAGAATTTGATGAGAAGGGGACTACGAGAATGAACTACGATTGTGGTATTCAATTATGTTCTATTTTAGATTTCGTTTCTCACTTAAAACTATTCCGCTTCAATCCTTAATCAACGCTTTTGTCCAAATAAGCCCCAAAACTCAATCAAATTCTTCAAAACTTTATAAAATGCTCTTAAAGTCTCTAAAAATGAAAATTAAACAAATTAAGCTCAAAATACTATAGAATTAACTAGATTAATAAACAAAATAACACAAAATAACTATAGAATATGTATGCTAAATTCGTGTTATCAAATAACCTTACACTTAAGCCTTTATTTGTCCTAAATCAAAACATTAGAATAAAAACAAAAAATATCTTAAGGATAAGGCAGTCAAAATTTTATTCTTTAGAAAACTACATTTTCAAGCCTAAATAACTTAGCAAAAATTCTTTCCAAATTAGCCTTTTTCCTTATCTTAATAATGTCCGTAGAACACTTAGATAATAACTCTTAAGAATCACGAAATTTCCAAATCACATGAAGTGCCTACTTACCTGCTAACCAAGATTAATCCCTTGTAGTTCTAAAAGTATTTTATGAAAACTTTAGTGGATTGATTAGTTTTATTTATAAGATATTCCACTTTAAGTATTTACATGTTAATCAATTTATGAGAGAAACAATTTTTCATCCAACTTTTGCAAAATCCTAAAAATTCCTAATTTTGAGAACAATTCAATTGGAATTTTTATTTATGAAAACCATTTTTCTAAACTGGTTCTTGAAGAGGTAATGGCAATCCTTGACTCCTAATGCGTTGATCTTCAAAAGCCTTAAACCAATTTCTAGAAATCTTAGGCGCAAGTTCATCGATTTTCGTAAAAACCTAAGAATTTCGAATATAAACCTTAGAATTAAGTGTTCTTGATCCAAATTAAAATTAAATTCATATGGAGTATAATTAAATAAAATTAGCTAATGGCTTTTTATCCTTAGAGAGTAAGGAACATTCCCATGTGTTTCATTTCCTTCAACCTTCCTTTTGGAGTGAGAAATCGAAGAGAGAGAATGTAGTGCACCCTATAGAGCTTCCAGAGAGAGAAATGAGTAATTTCTCAAATTTGAGAGCTTGTTAATTGTTTATGTGTGTTTAAATGGATACCGTGAGGTTCTATTTATAATGTAAAGTTGGGATTGAGTGTAAACCCTGAAAATTTTTCAGTATGAACTTTAGATTAGACTTAAGTATCCTAAATAACCATATGAGTTAATAGGGCCAAATAAATTAAAAACTATGTTAAATCATAAACCCGAAAATTATTCAAATGAGAAAAACTCTAAAATACTAATTGGAACCCTAATTGCGTATAAATATTTAAAACCCTAAATGTTAGTAAATACTATAGATAGATTCTAAATGTTAATAAATGAGGAAGTACTACATTAATCTAGATAATTGATAATATTATTTTATAATTATCAATAATTATATAAATAAATTACTATTATATGAATTCAATTATTGGCATTTCCTATTATCATTTAGAATGTCATTTATGTGCTATATAATTAATGTTATACTTATATTTTATAATTTTCTATATAACCATAATATATTATATATTATTTATAATATTAGGAATGTTTAAAGAAAATTTAAAATTTTACTATATTCATTTATGTCCTTATTTTTCTTAACCTCTTTATTTCCTATTATTTTCTTTCCTTCTACTAAATAATATGTGTTACATATACATAATATAAATATTATACTAATATTTTAATTTTGACCAAAAGTCAAAGTGTCATTATCAAAACATTTACTTCACTTTTTTCTTTTCCTTTTCTTTTTCTTTTTCCCTCCTCTTCCTTCCACATTGTGCCGACCATGTGTGTGTCTTACAAGTTCCACAATCTTCTTCCATTTTCCATGTTAACATCATAATTAAATTGAGGATCTAGGACCCAAACTCAATTGAAAAGCTTTCCCTTCCATTCCATCTTCCTTAGCTTTCTTTTTCCTTTATCTTTCTAACTATCATTCCACTCTCAACCATACTTTTTACTCTATCATTTTATTAGCATTTAGAGGGAGAAAGAAAAGGATTCTTACACTAAAATATTTTCTAAAACAAGTAAGTATAGTTCTTTTGAATTTCAGTTGTCTTAGTTACATTATATGAAACGGATTTTTGGTATTTCTTGTATATTTTGGTATATTATTGTATTTGATGTATTATACGTATAATTTAGTACTTTATAATTGAAACTCCATATATATGTGATAGATGTTGTGTATATATATACTTGTACATAAAGTTATATATATATATATATATTCCTATGTATATGTTATAGAATTATTTAAACATATGTATATATAAGTAAATATAGATTTATAGTCCATATATGTATAATTACTCATAATACATATACACATGTATGTAGTACATATGCATGTATACATCTATATAATATATACTAGAGTATATACATAAACTTACATATAAGATATTGGTATATATATAAATATAAGTAAAAATAAAAAAAATATATGTGTATATATGTAATATATTGAAATCCCTAGAAAATAAATTAATAAGGGCACATAAGCATAAATATAAATATATATATACTTGTATGGAAGTATATATAAAATTAGGTATAAATACGTATATATGTATATGTACGTGTACATAAATAAGTACAATAAAGTATACTATATGTATAAATACGTATATATACATATACATACATGTATAGACATATATATGCAAACATGTATATATGTATAGGTACATACACTAATATACCAAGTATAGGTATCTTTAATAGTATATTAAGTATAATAATATAAATAATAATACATATATACATATGTATATGTATGAGTGTTTATAACAAAATACTAAATAAAAATACATACAATAAAATATTAGTATGATAAAATAACTAAGAATGTATGTATGTACATAAACACATAAGTACATAAGTATAATTACACATATACAAAAGATATTTATTTAATATAATATAACAAAATATACATACATATATAATGGGCCAAAACTTATAATACATAATTAAGGCCCATAATCTATTAATTAATTAAGTAATATATATACCTAATAATAATATATAATTTAAGAAATATAAAAATTAAGAAAATTTAACGAAATAACATGTGGACCACTAAAATAATGCCATGTCAACAATTTATTCCGATTGAATAACTAAATCAAAAATTTCAAATTAATTTAAAGAATAATAATAGTAAATTTATAATAATAACAAAATTACAGCAAATAGTAAATTAAGCTTAAAATAGGAAATAATGAAATCTACATAAATTGGAAATTAAAAATAATAAATCATAAAAATATAAAATTTAGAAATTAACTAAATCATAAAATACCAAAGAAAAACTCAAAATTAATAAATAAAAATATTTGAGTCAAAATAATTAAATTTATAACAATTTAGCCTTATATAAAAAAATATAGGTTTTAATATTCAAAACGAATCCCGTTACGCGAACATATGCAAAAAAAAAAAAAAGAAAAAGAAATTGACTATAAGTTTATAATTAACGGAGTTAGAACGAAAAAAATTATACACAATTACCAAAAGAACTTGAACCAGAGAAATTTGTTAGAAATATAGGTAGATTTAGATAAATAGGTCTATAGGATAATTAGTTTACTTAGATACTCATTATCTTTTTCATTTCTTAATCAACAAGTGATCCTAATACGATCACCAACTTCTTTGAGGATTACTACGATCCTTGACTAGCGTCATGGTCAAGTAAGTAATCCTTATGATCCAATACATGTTTGTGCTTATAATTAGCAAATATTAACTGTTATTAATAATTGAATAATGTGTAAAGTTGGGTTATGCATATGAATATTATTTCTTGACAAGTTGTGAACTTACTTTGAAATATGATAACTTATTGTTTGTTACATAGTAGATTCAGTAGAAATTGATTTATTTGTGATTTTGGTTATTTATACAATAATTAGACTTAAGTATATCAGGCTTGATTAAAATAAATTGGATCATACATAAACATGCATTACATGATTAGTTTCGACCGTCACATCACACGAAAGTAGTGAGAGGCCATACATGGGTTGATAAATTTATAAATATAGTATTTTAGTACAGTGTACACGTACGATATAACCTTATCCTGACCCGCGGGATTACTAAGCATTGAAGTGCCAACTGCCTGACTAAAGGTCAAGTTTAGAGGCCTTCATTTAGAGATGAGTATGGACTGTAGGGGCTCACTTATTATTATACCTAGAACTTAAATTTTAGTTAAAACAGATTAACAACTAACTGTTTTGAATTGAATACGAATCGTAGAGTGTCATAGTGACATAAGTTCAAGTATATTACCCAAATCTAACTGGTGTCGTATTTATTTCAATTCTGATTTTGGAGGGTGTTAAATCTAAGTTGTATACAATACCTAGTCAACTATATGTGTTTATGTGGCATACTATGTGAACATACATTCGTATGTCTGAATTAATGTTTGTATAACTTGATTATCCATATGGTTGAGGGATATCTCATTAAGCTTTGTAAGCTTATACTATTGTTGACTTTTATTGTAAGAGGATCTATTTGTTACACTTGGTCGAAGCATTCCCAAAGTCAGTTTATTGTTCTGAGGTATGTATGTAAGCTGGAGAGAATTGTGAACTTATATACAGTATAACTTTATTATAGACTTGTAATGATCTACATAGTGTTATGCAGTAGTTAGTTCAATTGCTTTATCCTATTGTAAAATGTTTACTAGTCTTATGAGATGATGAGTTTTGTAATATTACAATAGTTGAAATATATTATAAATCTTATGTTATATATTTGTGTTATGGTATTATCTTTATCCACATACCCTTAGGTAAATGATTATAGTAGTAACCTTGTATATTGTATAAAGGATTATCAATTAAAAGGGAAACCAATCACATTCTTTTATGCAATATACGGTGCCTGCCACGATTAGGCCACTCTCAGATCATGACATTGAGGCTTAAGAGACATCCTTATTTAATAAATAAAATGAATCATTTTTATATTTTTATTAATGAAAGCACAAATTAGTATTTATCCTTTCTTGATTCGATTTTATCACATTTTTTATTGGTTTCTTGGAAATTAAAGATGGAAAACTATCTTATAATGCCTTATTACCTATTCCATGATTTAATTTCGTGATGGGTTTATATAAAAAAGATCCAATTTACTAAATTCAAATTAGGTACATATATTATACAAGTAAGAGTTACTTGATTTTGTTATTTTTTCTCATGCACTTTCCTTAAATAAAAATTCAAAAATTAGTAATCGTACTCTTTATGCCCTATTTATTCCATATTTTTTTGAGGATCTTTAGATGCATAAAAACCTATTGAAATCAGGTAGAAAAAAGCGGGTATAATATGCAAAAAAAACATGCCACTTACAAATCCTATTTCTGGAGATTTCTTCGACATAATGGAGGGAAAGGAGAGTTAGGAGTTAGAGGTCAACTTACCATGTATCACCATATGGTTGGACCACGTAGCGCTTATGTGGCAGCTATGTGTACACCACATGGTGACACTTGAGCACCATGTGGCACTTAGTTAAGAAGCCATATGGTGCCGTGACTTAGTGACACGTGTCACCATGTCAAGGTGACATGTACCATCCTTTTTTTTTTTTTAAATTCATTTTCCACTTTTTCTTCCTTTTTTTTTCCCTTTCCTCCCACTAACATTGGTTCTTTCTTTTGATTTTATTTTATTTCTTTGTAAATACTCCATAAATGAGACCCAATTAATTCTCCTAATTTCCAAAATTAAATTCCTCTCTTCAACCTAACGTGGGGTCTAATAAACATATATTTAAAATATTTTCAAATTTTATTCAATTTGATCAAATTAGGAACACGATTTCTACTCATGTTCTGCTTGTATTAAAAACCTCAAAAGATCATTAAACATTCATTTTAACTTCAATTGAAGTACAATTTCAAGCCATGGTCTCCTAAAAATATGTAATTTTGAAATATTTCAAAATCAGTTAACCAAAAGCGAGTAAGAAAAATTGATTTTTCATTAATGCCCTTTTTTGTTTGGAATTCCTAATTTGGTCGAACCACATATGTTTATTTTAAATAAATTTTTGTCCCAAACCAACTCCAATGGACTCCCATGTGATACTTATCTTTCAATTTTTGGATTTTTTTAGTTTTTTCTCCTTATTTGATTTTTTAGGTATTTTCTTAATTTGTTCTTTTTTCTATTTTTTCTTTTTTTTAATCTTTTTTTCATTTTTTTTTATTTTTTGAATTTTTTTCTTATTAGCCTTTTTCTTAAGATTAGAATTTTAAAATAAAGATAAACTTAATGTAAGCAAAAATGGGCGTCTACACCATCTTAACAGGCTACTCATCAAATAACATGTTGACCTCTTGACCAATACACCTAAAATACAGAGCATTATTACTACCACTTTTAATATTATAGAAAGCTAACCTTAAAGTGCTTAAAACTTCTAGTGTTAGTTCCTTAGACACCAACTCATTCATATTCAGTAGCCGGTTCTATCCTCCAAATTCAATTAACTAACTAACTTAGGTATCATAACTAGCCTAAATAAGGGACTCCCAACTGAAATATGATGTCTGAGAAAATTCCTTCTTTGATAATTGAAGATATCTCTTTTGTTGCCAGGATTCATGAAATTTCATAAATGGATGTGTAAGAATGGCACCTAAATTTTTGCGCATGGCATGTTTTACCCTCACCATAATTTTGAAATAAAAAATAAAGGATTTCAACTTTGATAAAAAGAAATAAATTTATGTTACATAAATAACAACTAATTCAAGACTAAAAAATTGTTACTAGTTTATTGCTAATTTATTCAATTAGGCAACACAGGAAATCTTGAATTAGCAAAACATTGTAGATTAAAATGTTATTCTAAAATCATGGATTAATGAAATTATATAATTAATTCAATATCAAATCCTATTTCTAATCATAATCTCTATTGATATGTATTATCATCATAATTCCTACATGAATTTCCTAACATGTTGAACTAGATTTTACTTTAACAATTTCAATCAACATTGCTAAATTCATGAAATCGAGGAATCGCTTTAATTGCACAAAATTTTGATCAATAACAAGTTTCCATATTTCTAACATAAATTGTGTATATCATAAGCTAATAACAATATTAACTTGCCTTTGACATGGATTCCATCACTTTCACTCACTTTCCTTCAACATAGAAAACAACCCTCACTTTCTCATGAATTCAATCCTTAATAAGCATGTGTATTTCAAGTAATTTCTAATAAACAATGAGTAACAACATATTTCATCACATTATCTATCCTATATCACTCTTAGAAATTAAATTTTCTACCAATACAAGTCACATTAGTCTTCATGAAACCCTAACTAAAAATGCAATTTTTATGCACAATCATAAAAATCTAAGAAATTTAGATGGATAAGGATGATGTACGTACCTTATATTCGAAATCTACGGTGTTTGATTGTGAAGATTTAAGAGATTTTAGCACGAATGTAGTGAGAGGATTAGAAGATAAGTGTGTTTTAGAGGGAGAGAAAGTTTAGAATGAGTTAAGAAGGCTTTTAACTGTAGTTTTTAAATTTACAAATGAGTACAGTCAAGAAACACGGCTATGGAGTATGACTGTAGTTCTTGCCTTTGCCTTAATATTATAAACCTAGTAAGACTATAGTTAAGGACTACGGGCGTAATCCTAACCATAGACCTCTCGTCCAACAATTTCTTTGAATTCTTCTCAAAGTAAGTCACAAGGGGATCATGGGCTAAATCTATGGGTGTGGATCTTAGCCATGTTCTTCCTTTAATTCCTAAATCTAAGTTGTTTTGATTCCTTTAACTCAGTTCTTAAAATTGCTTTTAAAAAATTCAAAATTAGCATTAATTGAAGCATACAAATAAATCAAATAATAATCAGATTGGATAATAAGTTTACTAGTTACTATTGCATGAACAAAATTAAATAACTGTTTTTAAGAAAAATCATTCAAAGCAAGAAAATTACTATCTAATGTTTCAAAACTTGATACTTGAATCGACTCATGACAAGATAGCAAAATAAATGAGCAAACTAAAAACTAATTGTAATTAAAATAAATTAAACTTAAGCTGCCTCCTAAGGAGCAATATTATTTAATGTTGTTGTCTCAACGATTGAATTCATCCCTTAATGCAACTCCTTATTTAATAACTATAACACTTCATTAGTTAGAAGCATGTTGATAAAGAAAAAGACCAAAAGAAATGTATGGAGGAATTATTATAAGAACGTCAAAATAATTGGGAAATTAGAGTTGTTGCTAGTATCTTCACTAAGTTACTCTTTTGGTTTTTTGGCAACAGCGTCAAAAACTTGGTTAAGCGTATGTATCAAGTAAGTGCACCTTGCTAAATTATAGTATAGATAAAACAGATATGAGCCTGAGTGTCGATCCCATAAGGAACCATGAATGTGAGAACCCTAGATTACTAGCTATTTACACTAAACAACCAAATATCTAACTTAACAATGTAGAATTATCGTGATTAAAAGGTAAAGATGAATAAGGAATGATAAATAAAATAATAACAAGAAAATAACAAGAGAAATTAAAATAACTAAACTAAGTAAATAAGACTAATCAAGATAAGCAAGCATAATTCAATTAAATTAAAGAGCACATAATCTTTAGTAAATTATTATTATTTATTACTTAGTTCTATGCAATATTCGATCTCAATTACTCTTTACACCATAGAGGTGCCTAATCTAAATTGACTAGAATTACATCTCTAGCCAATTCTTAATTCTAAGACCTTCTTTACCTAAATCACTTTTAAATAGAGCGTCTCAAAATCGCATGAAGAACTTTGATATTGTTATTAGGTTGGTTGTTCCAAGTTATTCTAAACCATAGAAATTAGTATCTAATCTCTTAATATACTCAATTCCTTCAAATTTCATAAGTCTGTTCACTGGAGGACTCGCATCTCAAACAACAAACTCAAGCATCAAACTAGTAACCTAAGTAAATACTAATTCAATAACAATATAAAAAATGTTATTAGATATTCAAAGAATAATATCATAGATTGAATGAAAGAGAATTGTTGCAAAAGAATCTAAGGTTCAATAACAATTCACTAAGAATAAATTAAAAGAATAACATAATAAAAAGAAGAGGAAATCTAAGATACCCCCAATATAACTCTAATATATGACTCTTCCTAAGGGGGCGCTTTCTGCAAACCTAAGCCTAGATATCTATTTATAGAAGTAAGACTTAGATTTACAAAGAAAACCTAATAAAACTAAAAGATTCATCAATCATTGCAAGTCTACAGGTAAGGTAATGGTTGTAGAATGTTGGTCTATACTTGTACTTTATCTAAAATCTTCAAAATTTAATAGAATTTGGTGACAAGGGGACTACAGGAATGAACCACAGTCATAGTGTTCAATTGTGTTCTTTTTTAGATTTTGTTTCTTGCTTGAAATTCTTCTACTTTAATCCTTGACCAATGCTTTTGTCTAAATAAGCTTTGAAACTCAATAGAAGTCTTCAAAACTTCATAAAATGCTCCCAAGTACCTGAAAATGGAAATTAAACAAATTAAGGTCAAAATACTATAGAATTAACTAGATTAATAAAATAGTACAAAATAACTATAGAATATGTCTACTAAATTCACGTTATCAAATACCTTTATATTTAAGTTTTTACTTGTCCTTAAACAGAATATTAAAACAAGAACAAAAATATCTCAAGGATAAGGCAATTAAAAATTTATTCTTTAGAAAAGTACACTCTCAAATCTAAAAAGCTTAGCAAAAATTATTTTGAATCACCCTTTTTCCTTAATTTAATAATGTTTTTCGAACATTTAGATAATAACATTTAAGAACTATTGAATTTTAATAATCAATCCCAATAATTCAAAGTTAGCCATATCACTTAAATAAAAACTAAACTAGAGATTAAAACAAATATTAACCAACCGAGAAAAAGTTATAGAAGTTTCCTCACTATAATTTGAGAGGAGAGGAATCTTCCCTTACTAATTTTATTTTGAAAAACTAAAATAGATGCATATTACATTAAATCATCCTTTGATCACCTCTCTAATTCTTTTAATTTTCATTAGGAGGCTATTTAAGTTCAATTTAAGTCCTCAATCAAAGCTTATTAGTATTAGGAAAGAACATCGCTCTTCTAATAAACTCAAGTCAATTCTAACTAATTTAGCTCTTTTAATTACTTAGTGGTTGTTAGCAAGAAGGCACCTCATTCTTCTGAGAGACTGAGTCCGATCCTTAATAATTCTAATTGAATTTCCTTTTGCAAATTAGCAATGAGAAAGAATCATGCTCTTTTGAGAGACCAAAATCAATCCTCACCAATCTTTTGCAATTATTTTATCAATTCAATTAATACCTCTAACTACTTAGATTTGTCAAAAAATAATTCAAAGAATAAATCTCCTTTATTCATCCAATTTTTAAAATTTTTGAAAAAGTAGAGAGATAAATAACTATTATCTAGAATTAAGTTTAGAAATCAAAATCACTAGTCCTTAACCTATCTATATCTCTCCTAATTCTAAGTTTAAGTCTAAGCTCAAGCAATAGATAACTTTGAGTCATAAGGATTCAATTATTTAGATTCAACAAAGTGTTCTAAAATCACAAAAGAATTTGGGAAAATTCGAAAAAATTTTCTACTAGCTTAATATATAATAGTGTAAATTTCTAATAAAAAAATTCAAAAGCTTAAGTGTGAATCTATATTATTAACATACATAACCTATTCTTTTCCCCTATACTTAAGTTGTACATTGTTCTTAATATGCATTAATTTTGTTAATGTACCTATATTTTGAAATTAGTATTTTAAAATGTAGGTACATTAACTTGTACTCAAACGAATTAGATTTTTTTATCAAAGTTGAAATCCTTTCAAAAACTTAGTTAGGCGTATGTATCAAATAAGTGCACCTAATCAAGTTATAGTATAGGTAAAAAGGATGTAAGTTTGAGTATCGATCTCATGAGGAACTATAAATATGAGAATCCTATATTACTAGCAATTTACCCTAAATCACCAATTATCTAACTTAACAATGTGGAGTAATTGTGATTAAGAGGTAATGATGAATAAGGAATGATAAATAAATAAATAAGAATAAGAAAATAATAAGAACAATTAAAATAACTAAACCAAATAAACAAGTATAATTCAATTAAATTAAAGATGGCATGATCCTCAGTAAATTGTTGTTACTTACTACCTAGTTCTGTGTAACTTTCAATCTCAATTACTCTTTAAAGCGTAGAGATGCCTAATCTGAATTGACCGAACTTGTATCTTTAGCCAATTCCTAATCTTGAGACCCTTTTTATTGGAATCGCTTTTGAATAGAACATCGCAAGATCGCATTAAGACCTTAATCTGGAGAAATTAGTACCTAATTTCTTAATATACACGAATAATTCTAATTACATAGGCCTATTCACTACAAGACTTGTGTCTTAATAACAAACTTAAACATCAAACTAGTAACCCGGGTAAATACCAATTCAACAATAATATAAACAGTGTAATTAGATCTTCAAAGGTAATATCATGGATTGAATAAAAAGAAATTGTTGCAATAAGAACTAGGGTTCAATAACAATTCACTAAGAATAGATTAAAAGAACAACATGATGAAATAAAAGAAGAAAAGAGATGAGAAATCCCCAATGTGATTCTAACTTAAAACTATTCCTCAAGGGGTTCTCTCTATAAACCTAGGCCTAAGCATCTATTTATAGGAGTAACACCTAGATTTACAAAGAAAACCTAACAAAAATATAAGATTTATAAATCATTACAAGTTCACAACAAGGTACATGACTGTGAAGTTCAAGCGTGTTCATGTACTATGTTTGAACTCTTCAAATTTTGATGGGAATTATAAATGTAGGTAACACAAGCATAGACCACAACCATGTTCTTTTCTAAATTGTGTTTCTCTCTCGAAATTCTTCCACTTCAATCCTTGATTAACACTTTCATTCCAAATAAGCTCCAAAACTTGATAGAACCTTTGAAAGTTCATCAATTACCTGCTGAAGTCCCTAAAAATGAAAAAAAAAAAATTGAGCTCAAAATACTATAAAATTAACTAAAATGATAACCAAAATATCCCAAAACAACTATAGATTATGTATGCTAATTTTACGTTATTAGGAGGCAATCTTTAGACATGGGAATAGGGATGAGATACCAATGAGTCACGGATGATCCCTTACTTCGAGCAACCAAGTTTTCTTAGTGTTAGGTATGTGCCATTCATATAGCTCGATTGGCATTTGATTATTTTCTTAGTAGAGCACTAAAAATAGGAGACTTATACATTCTACTTTCATATCAATGAGATGATGGTTATTTTACAGGATGTATCTTTTTCTCATCGATCTCCCTGTTGATGGCTAGGTTATGATGGGCAGTACACAGATGGCCTAGCATGGTGTGTACCCTTGCCTATTAGGGCTTTGCCCTTTCGAGAGTGTTATTAATGATGGTCGAGTGAAATTGTCCTTATCTTGGTTGAAGGGCAATTTCAATGACTTGTTAAAGGATGGTGATGAGATTATAATGCAACATTACACTTGAGCCCATATCATGTAACTAATTAAGGGAATGTTCTTCTCGGATAAGTCGATTAATTTGGTACATCTGACGTTCCTCCATCTTCTTTCGGACCTTATAGTAGTTTGGCACTATGCTTAAGGTATGACATACATGGTATGATTTTATTGCTAGTTATGCATTGCCTCATGGATGGATGCCAGTAAGATTAGAGGGATTATATGATGTGCTTAGGAGCTCAATTGTCACTAGGACTTATTGTAGGAGATGAGAACCAAATAGGTCTTTTGAAGTATCGAAGAAAATAGAATGCTATGGTCAGTAAATCGAATGCAATAGCTAACATGAAGTTACTCGGAAGATATAACTCACCTACGAACACAATACGGCTCGACATTTCACTTGATGTAATGCACAAGCTAATGCCAAGGTCTACTTGCTACTAATCTTGAGCTACTAGAAAAAATTAGATAAGAGTGTATAAAAATAGACTTAGAGAGGAAATGTCTTACAAGAACAAGTATAGTTAATGTCTACGTGGAATGTTAGATAATTCCGACTACAAAAAAGAGGGGACTATTTTTTGTAAGTTCTTAGGGTAACATTATAAATAAAAAAAAATTACAAAAAGGCATTCATGAAAAGAGATTCCTAGTACATACAAAAAATGGTAAATAGGACAAAGACAAAAAGGGAAAATAGTACAGTATCAGGTGAAAAGGACAGGTGGTAGTTCGTCGATGGTCCTTTACTAAGGAATCTTTAGGCACAGTAGTTGAGCTAGATCATGACATGGAGACGAGAAAGGAATGTCGTAAGTATTAGTGATAGGCCAAAAGAGAAGTACTCACCTAGTAGGGCCTATGTCTCAACACTCGGTAGGGAATTCTCGACAACTGAAGGTTTAAGTAGGGTTAGGTATGCAGGGCTCGAGTCCTCATCACTTGGCAAGAGAAGAGCCAGCGTTAGCATAAGGGTCAGTGTAGAGCAAGGTATAAGGACCTAAAGCCCTCGAGGAGTTCAAATACCATTCTGTTGTATACTATTTCCCATCCTCAGTAGGTTGACGAGAGAGAATTCCTATAGTGAGGGATTGAGACCTCTTAGGTGGGCGTAAGCAACAGGTCCAGAGGTTGGTAATCCATTAAGGCCTCTAATTATATTTTAGGTCTAGGCATGAGAGCACTTTCTACACATTGTCCTCTATACCTCCATATTACGGTATTGGTAGATGACCAACCATTTATGAGTTGATGGGGAATAGACTTTGATGTCACAAAGTTGCCCTCACATGTGGTAAACCAATATAGGGATGCATTCGATTGCCAGCCTACATAGTAGGTATTTTTCTTATTAACTCGAGTTTTTTTACCTTTTCAAATTGTTAGTTCCTACATATTCTAAATCATTGAGTTTTCAAGTAGTTTAGGTCCCTTACACAAATGATGACATGGCTAGGCTCCTTGCATATTATTAGGATGGGAATGATATTTAGATAGCACGATTATCGCTTATTTACTTCCACATTATGGAGTTCAATTGCCCAAATTGCATAACTTGACAATTTAGCAGGATCTAAGAGATTCCCACTCATCTAAACACCTCATGGGTACTGTATGAGGTAAACTTAAGGGGCTACACAAAGATGAACCGAGCTACTACTTGTGCGACTTGACTGGTAGGAAACAAAATGGGCCCAAAGGTTGCTAAGATGTAGACATTAATCATATATTGTTGTTAAACTTCAAGATCTACATAAAAAAGGCTTTTACTTTATAACTAGATGGGGTTGCAAGCCAAAAAAGATTTATACCTAAATAATTCTTCTGACGCAATCAACCCAAATCTTACATATTTTAAACTTGTGAAGTTTAAGGAATTTATTGAAAATTTTAGTAGGCCTAGTTGCAATGCCCAAAATATACCACCTGTTTTCGTTAATGGGAATCTTCAACAAATGTAAGTATTCTATAATAGTCGGACTTAAATGATATGGGCTGAAATAAAAGGTAGAAATTCCAAGACCCTAAAAATAAGCTAAGGCTTATGTCGTGGTTATTGAGTTGAAAATTTGATTTCTTTATTTTCTTGACTTAATTTATATTAAACTTGGCCCACTTAATATAAACCTCTCAACCAAGTTAAGAAAAGGTTTCAATTTATGAAAATAATTTTCTTTTTTTTTTTTAAAAAAAAGGAGTCGCTAGCTAATCGAAGTTGGGAAAAGATTAAAATTAGAATCCACGTGTGGACAAACCTTAATTTCAACTACTGGTCGATAGATTTTCTAGAAGTATTTTAGAAAATAGAAACCAAAAATCAAATGGGATCAGTGGCTAACTTAATAAAACCCGAAGGTTTTCATAAAAAAAGTCCAAGAAGTAATTAAATGGGCATTTAATTTTACGAAGAGAAAATTCAAGTAAAATGGGCTTCCATTTATATAGAAAATTGAAAAGATTTGGAAAAGAAAAAAGGAAATTGGATTTTTTATTAGTTTGAGCTGCCCAAAGTACCTACGTACTCACAAAGTTGGATTAAGTCCATGTAATTCTCAATTGATAAAAATTTTAGTATATTGGTTAATTTTATTTACTGAAAACTTGTAAACTTTAAAAAATCGGTAGTTTGAACCCTAATTTAAGTCTAAGTGTCCTAAACTGTGTCATAAGTCGATAAGGCTAATAACAATAAAAGATTATGAAACTTAATAAATCGAATATAATGCCAATAATAAAAACCTTAGAAATTGATTGAAACCCTAAATCTAATTTATACACAATTACCCGAAATTGATCGAAATTCTAAAACTACAACTTTAAGCCTATAAAATAATTAAATATCACTTAATAGTGATATAATTGTAGTCAATTACAATTATCAACTAAATTGCGTAATTGCGTAAAATTTTTAACGAAATCGTTAAAATAACTTGTAAAAATTACAATTGTAACAGGTACCAATTAAATTGATAAATTTTCATAAAATTTCAAAATTAATTTATAATTATTATTTTTATGATTTTTATGTTTAGAAAAGTTACATATATTTAATTTTTTAATTTCTATTTTCTTCCCTTTTTTCTTTCTTCTCCTTATTTTTTTTGTTGCTCCACGTTGAACTCTAGTAGATTTTATTAGCAACCCATATGAGGAAATTTGAGTCTAGGTGTTGAAATCTCAAAACAAAATCAAGTGCAATGGATTAAGTTGTCTTATCTTCATTAATGAGGGATTTGCTAAGATTTGAGATTTGATTTCTTTTTTTTCTTCAATTCCCTTGCTTTATAACCCTCCTGTACACGTCTAGAATAAAGAAAATTCTAGAAAGAAAAAAAAAAAAAAAACTAAAAACACCAAACCAAAACACAAGTGAAGAAAATCAAAGAATAAAAAGAAGATTAAGAAGAAGAAGAAAGAGGAGGAGGAGGAAAAGAAGAAGAAAATTAAGAATAGTACCAATATAATTAGTTGAGTATATTTATTTATACATATGTATATTATATAATATGTGCATGTATATACTAGGTATTCTATTACATGTACATATATATGAGTAGATAAATTACTATATATATATATGTATAAATATATGTATGTAGATATGTATATGTATATACTATTAGGTAGAATATACGATACATGTATATATAAATAATATTTGGAAATCTTACTATTTGGATATAATATACATGTACATGAAAAATAAAAAATAAATAAATATATATATGTATATATAAATAAGAGTATATATAGTATGTATTTAGTATTTTCACAAATTAAACATAGATATATATATATAT